>JAVSBS010024956.1:0-19770 GCA_033124195.1 Coracias cyanogaster | reverse complement strand
CACCTGGTACGTCGCGACGTGCCTGGGCCTCTTCCTCACCGGGTGCGTCATCGGCTTCACGCGGCTGCCGGCGCGACGCGATGACGACCGGGGCGACGGCGCGGCGCTCTGACACCGCCGCCGTCGACCCGTCGGGCCCCGTCAGTCCAGCAGGACCCGGCTGAGGTCCGCCGCTCCCACGACGCCGGCGTCGTTGCCCAGCGTCGCGAGGACGACCTCGGGCAGCGGCCGCTGCGCACGCGCGAAGAGCTCGTCCTCGAGCACCTGGCGCGCGGGGCCGAGGAGCATGTCTCCCGCCTCGCCCACCCCGCCGGGCCGCAGCAAGGAGCGGCCCAGCCTCGGCGCCAGCCTCCCCAGCGCCGCCATCGCGCCGACTCGTCACTTCCGGGCGACGGGGCGCGCTGCGTAGACGTCACCACACCCGCCGCCATGGGGTCCCGGCGCGCGCTGCACTTCGTCTTCAAAGTGGGCGACCGGGGCCGGAGCGCGCGCTTCTACCGCGAGCTGCTGGGCATGAGCGTGAGCGCGAGCGCGAGCGGAGGGGCGGGAAGGCGGGAGGGCGCTGCGGTCGCCCAGAGGCCCCGGGGCTCGCCCGGACCGGCCCTGAGGGAGGACCGGGGCTTCTCCACCCTCCGGAGCCGGCCCTTGGGCCCTCCCCGGGCCCGCCTGCGCCGCGCTGAGGTCGGTGGCGGGCAGGGGGGACACGCGTCTGCTCTGTGCTGAGCGCCCTTCTGTCCCGTTGCTCAGGTGCTGAGGCATGAGGAGTTCGAAGAGGGCTGCAAGGCCACCTGCAACGGGTGAGTAGCGTCCCTGGGCCCTCCCCGGGGCTTTGGTCCCCGTAAAACACCTGCCAGCCACGGCCAGCCGTGGGGTGATAGTTTAGAGGTGAAACTGGGGTTGGTTTTTTTCCAGTACTTCCCTTGGAATCGACAGTTCCCCTTCTGAGTAGGTACAATGTTTACAGTGACACACGTGTGTTACTATATTACACCTATAGACAGATACTGAGCTTGATAAAATTGTTTCTAAACTTCCCTGGAATGACATTCAGTTACCCTGGTTTTTTTGCAGACATGGGGCTCTCTGAGCTCTCAAGTTAAAAAATCCCTGCTGGAAGCCTCAAAGGCTTTCTGTCTTTTTTTTTTTGCATGAGTGAAAGAAATGTTACAATCAAATCCCTAACCGCGCGCTTTTCCTGCTTCACAATAAGGAAGTGCTGATGTAATTCCAGCCAATGAGCAGCTTGTGCTCTTGAAGTAGAATCATAGAATCATGGAATGGTTTGGGTTGAAAGGGACCTTTAAAGGTTAGTCCAGCTCCTCGGCAGGGAGCAGGGACATCTGCAAGCAGAGCAGGTTGCTCAGAGCCCCATCCAGCCTCACCTGGAATGGTTCCAGGGATGAGGCAAGGGTGAGCTGTTACGGAGGAAGGTAGAATTGCTTTTGTCACACGATGATGAATGAGAGCACAAGGTCAAAACTACTGCCTGGGGCGATGCCTGTCTGCTGTGTCCTATGAACTGCAGTGAGGATTCTTCATAGGTATCAGCCCCTGCTTGGTGGGAGGTTACTGGATTCCCTGTGCCATTTGTTTACTCTAGAAATGCAGCTCTTCCTTGAAGCACTAATACTTGCAATGCTTGATGTTTATTTCTACTACTTGTGGCAATTAAATGTGGATGTCCCAGCCCTTATGACGGAAAATGGAGCAAAACGATGGTGGGCTACGGGCCAGAAGACAATCACTTTGTCGCAGAATTGACTTATAATTATGGTATTGGAGAATATCGCCTGGGCAATGACTTCCTGGTAAGTTCCATGCAGCAAAATCTTTCTTCTAGTGATAAGCTTTTTTATTTTTATGATTAGGAGCCTGTTCTGCATATAAGTTTTACCAGTTGCTTTTTTATGTTGTTTGGTTCCTTAAACGCTTGTTATTCTTGCTTTTGAAGTGGTCTCCAAGTTGGAAGAGCAGAAACTAGAGCAGCTTTGTGCTCACTTAGGATCCAGGAAGCGCTTCCTTGAGCACCTTCCAGTTCAGTTGCTGCCAGATCTAAGGTGCCATGATTAGCTCAGAAGGATCTTGCTGTAGGAAAACACGCTTTTATTTATTATTACTTATTTATTTGTTATTTACTAGCTGACAGCCAGTGAAGCTTTCATGTTTCTTTTATGAACAGGTGTAATGCGTTTGCTCACTGTTTCTCCTGAGCTAATATTCTTCTCCTGGGGTGTCAGGGAACAGGCACCTGGAGCCACAGTAACCTGGTAGAACAGTTGGGAACAATGTTTTCAGCTTGTGTGCAGTGTGTTGCATCAGTTTTAAATTCTTCTTGCCTTTCCTTTCCCTTTGCTGTGAAAGAAGAGTAGATGAATATGTTCCAAATATATGTGGGATGCACAGTGAGACTAAGCTTATTTTATGGGAGCAAGATAGCTGGCTCTCAGGAGATACTCTAGTCTGTCTGTCATAAAAAGTGATCTAGATTGTTTCTGGTCACTTGTAGAGGGAGATTATTGAAAGGCAGGACTGAGGCACCATCAACCCTGTCAGTTTTGTGTGTGTCTGTTCTCACCAGGGCATAACGCTGGTGTCCAGCCAGGCTGTGAGCAATGCCAAGAAGATGGGGTGGCCCCTCAAAGAAGTCACGGCAGGTGTTTTTGAAGCTGAAGCCCCAGGGGGGTACAAGTTCTACTTGGAAGACAAGGAACAGCTCAAGGAAGGTGAAACGTAGACTTGCTCTTAACAGTGTTGAAAACAGATGTACGAGTGGGCTGCGCGATGGCATCTTATGAAACAGAGCATGTTTTTGTTATTTCTTTGTTACTTCTCAAGAATGTAGAACTGCGTTTAAAACCGCGGTATATTTGTAACTCATTTCAAATTATTGCAATCTTACAGATCCTGTGCTGAAGGTGACCTTGGGCGTCTCCGATCTGCAGAAGTCTGTTAACTACTGGTCTGATTTGCTCGGGATGAAAATATATGAGAAGGATGAGGGAAAACAGAGGGCTTTGCTCGGCTATGCAGATAACCAGGTTAGTCCCTGGAAAACTTTCCAGTTCTGATCTTTAGGAGATGTGTCTCATCATGGAAACCTCTCATTTCATGAGAACAAAATCTTAGAGGGAAAAGAAGCTCTTAATTAAAGCAACTGTGTGCTTAATTCTGTGTGTTTTAATTAAAGGTTGTGTACAGTTAAGTGCATTAAAAAAAAAGCTGTGGTTTGCTTTGGTAGTTCTGGCTTGTTGCGTAATAAGCGTACGGGCTGTTTCGAAATCATCTGCATCAGTGAGAAGCTGGAGTGACTGTAGCACTGGGAACAGCGTCCTTGCGAGTCTGACTTTCTTGTTTCCGCCGTCAGTGTAAGTTGGAGTTGAAGAGCGTTGGAGGAGCGGTGGATCACGGGACAGCGTTTGGGCGGATCGCCTTCTCCTGCGCGAAGGAAGAGGTGACGGTCACATCTCCCGTACCTCTCCCGTTACCCAGAGCTGACCGGTGGGAGGTTCATTTCTGCTGTTAGCAAAATATCCCAGATGTGAACAAAATAACACTGAGCAGAGATACTTTGCTTGTATTTCTTGCAGTGGAATTGGGGGTGATGGGGGGACTGTGAATGAGAACAACCTGAATGCACTTGATCTTCTCTGACCGGCGTTGGCTTTTGTTTGTTTTCTGTTTAAGTTGCCGAAGATTGAAGCACTGATGAAAAAGGAGAATCAGAAAATTCTAACACCTCTGGTTAGCTTGGACACACCTGGCAAAGCCACAGTGCAAGTGATTATTTTGGCCGATCCTGTGAGTAATGTTGGTGACAGTGATTAAGTCTGACGTAATATTCTCTCTGCCGTTTAACTTCCCTGCTCCTAAACTTGCTTTAGGATGGCCATGAGATCTGCTTTGTGGGAGATGAAGCGTTCAGGGATCTGTCCAAGGTGGACCCTCATGGTGACAAGCTGTTAGATGATGTAAGTAACGCTGTCGTCATGTTCCTTTTCCTCCTGATAGAATCACCTAGCTTGGAAAAAAGACCTTTAAGGTCACCTGTTAAAAATGAATGATCATCACTACCTGTAGACTCGAACTTTCATTCCCTGTGGAGTTTTCCTGAGGAACAAATTGTACAGTCTTGCTAAGGAAAACAAATCATTTTTTGAAGTTCTCTTAGTATCCTGGCCAGAGTTCCCCAGCCTCGTGCTGCGTCTTGCTGGACGCATCAACAGCACTTTGGTGTAAGTTACTACAGAAAATGCTCTTTGAGCTGCGGTAACGTCAGCACCGCTGGAGATCCTCGGAGGCGGAGGGGCTGTGGGACGGAGCGTGAGCAACGTGGGAAGGCTGCGTTCAGACTATCCCACTTTGCTTTTCTATTGCCACATATTTATCTGCTGCAGCAGAGAATGTTGGGTTTCAGTGGGTGTTTTCCTTCCTACCATGTAAAAAATACCCGTCAGAATAGCTTGCTTTTGGATTACAAAGCGTCCCTGGGCTCAGCCTGGCTTTGTGGGAGGCCGGCGAGTGGGAACAGCCGGACGCCCGGCGACTCGGCTGCCGTTGGGCACGCGCGAACGCCTTTCTTTGTGCAGGCCATGGCGGCAGACAACAGCGACAAGTGGTTTGCTGCGCAGAAAATGAAGAAGGCTTCTGCTTAGCTGGAGAGGAGGGCTGGGCTGCTCGCCGGTGCCGTGGTTTTCGTCAGAGGGAAATGCCAATCCTGTGTAACGTGCTGCATCACCCTTCCAGTAAGGGTGCCATAATGTCCTGTGGTGGTTGGTTTCTTTAATTTAAGCTTGTTTCTCTCACTGCTGCTCTCTCGTGCCAAGCAAATAGCATGTTCTCCTTCAGAAAATCAAGCTGTGAGCGCGTGGCTTCAAACTTGGCCATCTGATGGGGGGGCTGAAGGGAAGGGCCACGTGTGGACGACGCGAGCGGTTCAGCTGTCGTAGTGTGCGCCTGGTTATTGGGAACAGAGGAACCATCTTGCTAAACTACACAAATATTTGTCTGGGACAAACCCTATTTTCATTCCAAGATGTTTCCCCGGCTTTTCCCACTGGGACCACGTTACTGATGGGATGGTTTCCACCCCGTACCAAGGAGCCTTCCACGATCCAGGCGGGAGCTGCAGGACGCGTAGCAGCGCTGTGCCGCCTGCTGAGGCAACTTGAAATAAGTATTTTACGGTTTTGCAATGAGCTTTTGGTGACGAATTGCCTGCAGAAGTAAGAGTTGAGGGTTTGGTCTGTTGGAATGAGATCACTCCGCTTCTGCTGGTGGAATGAGGGCTGGGAACGCAGGGAGTAGATCCCAGCGTTGTCCGCGTCAGGCACTCTGCTTGCTTGGTAATATTCCTTGATGAAAAGCTTTAAGTTTCACAGAGAAGAGCCGGTGAAATTGCAGCGTGGGCAGTTGCCGAGGCGCGTCGGTGCTCGTAGGGAATATTTTTGGGTTTAAACAAGAAGAATTCCTCACTGTGATTTTTTGTTGTTTGAGCGTTTATGGTTCAAGTTCGATGATGAGTGTCGCCCTCAAACGAATAAAAGCGATTCGGGAGGATTCTCTGAGTGCTTTCCATCCAGCCGCCCGGCAGGGTTCCTCTCCCTTTTAATTGGCTTCTCGATTACTAATTAATCGCGGGGGGGGCAGGCGGGCGGCTTCACCGCCGGGCCGCCAGGGGGCGCTGCGTGGCGTGGCTGCCCTCGCTGGCGTCATCAGAGCGCGCCGGCCGCCGCCGCCATGGAGCCGGGTGAGTGCGGGAGCGGGGCCGGGGCGGGCAGCGCGGGGAGCGGGGCCGGTGCGAGGTAACGGTGTCTCCCCGCAGGGCCGTGGGGCGTGTGCGAGGAGACGGCGATTCTGCAGGGCGGGTTCCTGCTGGCCGCCCGGCTGACGCAGCCGCGGCCGCTGCGGGAGCTGCGCAAAGCCGACTGGGCACGCGTGGGACCCCCCATCACCGACGCCCTGCGGGAGATCGGGGCCCGCTGCCCGTCGCCGCTGCAGCACAGCCTCTGGAAGAAAGAGGCCGTGGCCATCGTCTGGGCTAAAGTCCTGCTGCCGGCCCCGCCGGGCGGCTCGCTGGATCAGGAATGGGAGGAGGACGACTTCTTCTCCGTGGGCAGGATGATCCCCGACGTCAACCGCACTGTCCTCTTCGAGCTGGTCAAGGCGCTCGGTGTGCCCCGGCTCTTCGTGCGGCTGCTGCTGGCGCTGCCCCAGGATGTGCGCCGGGCCGAGCTGGAGCACTTGGTGGAGTACATCGGCAGTGAGACGAACTCGTCAGACATTGGGTTCTTCTTGGATGTGTGGTGGGAAGTGATGAAACACAAGGAGGAACAGGAAGATGCGACAGTTTCTGCGTTCAGCGCTCTCATACGTCAGCATGGGTGTGAGGCCTCTCTGGATGACAGTCTCCATCCCCCAAAGAGGTTCAAGGGTGACCCTGGCTCTCTGAATGACCCCCCTGCTGCCACCAGCCTGCTCATGGTCCTCATAGAGGGGTTAAAGCAAACCTACAGGAGCATTGCTCTGCCCCGCATGAGGTGCTATGCCTTGGCCAACCTGGCAGAGCTGCTGTCCGTGTCCACTGAGCTAGAGCCGCAGGGCAACCCCCTCCCTGTTGCAGAGTACCTGGACAAGGTCAGCTCTGTGGTCAGGCTCTGGACCAGGGACACTAAAAGCCAGTTCCATGACAGGGGGCTGGATGAGAAGGTGAAGGAAGCAGAGAGAAGCGTGAGCCTCTTGTCCATGGCCAAGCTGTCTCATGAAGAGCTTTTTGTTAGCTTGGGCTTTCTCTGCAGCTTGTTGCACGCCTGGGGAGAGGAGCTGCAGGGCACTCTGAACAGCTCTGAGGAGCTCTGCTATGAGAGCTACCGGCTCCTGGATACACTTACCACCTTTGGGAAGAGCCTGGTTTGCTTCTCGGAGACTAGAGACCTGGGTGAGGATGAAGCGCACGTAGTGTTAGAGCTGACACAGATCACCAAGGACTTTCTCAAGGAGATCAATGCCAACCCAAAGAGCAAGGATTTGGACACCAACCTTTTGTCTTCAGTTGCCATGACAATCATTGAGCAAAGGCTGGACCGGCATGTGGAGATGTGCTCCATTTTTGCTTCTGAAAATACCTGGGCCTTTTCGAAGGACTGGGTCCACTGCCTTGTGAAGAACAAATCTCTCTTCCAGAAAGCAGAGCTAGTTTTGCAGCTGCTGGAGATGCTGGTGAGCTTTGCCATGTCCCGCCAAGACAAGGAGGCGCAAGAGCTGCAGACGCAAGTGACCAAAGCCATTGTGGAGTGTTACATGGACCTTTCGTTAGCTGACAAAAACAAAGTGATCTCAGGCGTCCTGGCGTCCTGGGGTGGACGAGGTCTGGCCCTCAATTTGCAGGTTGTCATGGAGGGGTTCCAGGAGGACCTGAATGTGACTTTCAACCAGATTACAAAGAGTGTGTCTGATGAAGGCTTGACCAGGGCTGTGGATTCTGTGGCCAGGCTCGCACTGCTGTACCCCGAGGCCACCGTGAAGCAGGTTTGCAATCTTGCCGTAGTCAACCTAGGAGTGCACCAGTTCCTCGCACAAATCCTCTGCTCCTTCTCAGCACTGAGCTTCCTGGAGAGCCACGATGACCCAGGCAGGCCACACAGCCTTGTGGTGAGGTGTCTGGAGGAGGCGGTATGGGGGAAGCTTTCCTCTGTGAGGGAAGAGGAGCAGTTCCTTGAGTTCCTGGCCTTTCTCATGCAGCCAGGTTCAGCCACGCCACTTGTGTCACCTGCAGAGGTGACTAAAACCTTTGTCCTTCCCTATTTGAAGTCAGACTCTGCTCAAATTGAGCTGAGCCTGCAGATCCTCAGTAAGGTTTTGGGGGTACAGTCGTGCTCAGAAGAGCACTGGATCAAGTCCTGCCACCCATTCCCACTTCTCCTCAGCCTCTGCAAGCTTCTAGATGGTTACACGAGGTACTGGTATCAGCCCAGGGACCAACTCTTCCCTTCGATGGAGACCAAAGACCTGATACTGAACATCCTCTGCCAGCTCTGTGAGATGGTAAGACCAGAAACCGCCCCCTCCCCTGAGCTGTGGGTCCAGTCGCTGGCTTGGCTTCACAGGAAGGTGGCGTCACTGGATTGGACCGTTGGTCTCCGGCTGAAGAAACTTTATGGAGACCATTTCAAGAATGAGGTCCCGATGACACTGTTTGAGATCTGCACGCTTCCTGAGGATGAGTGGACGTCCCAGCCTTTGCCAGCCTATGGACCGGGCAGCGGGCTCCTGGCGTGGATGGAGTGCTGCTGTGTATCCACAGCGTTCAGGGACACAATGCTGACACTCCTCACAGTCAACGTGGACAACCCTGAAGAAGTGAATCTCTTCAGCAAAGGCTTCCTGGTGGCCCTCATACAGGTCCTCCCTTGGTGCAGCCACAGCGAATGGAAGAGGCTCCTGCATGTGGTTGAAAACCTGCTGCAGAGGCAAGTCCTGCACGTGCCGTACACACTGGAGTACGTGCAGTACATGCCCCTGCTCAACCTCCGGCCGTTTGCCTGCTACCTCCAGCTCTCCGTGCTCCTCCTTCGGGGCTTCCAGCTCCTCTGCAGCTCCAGCTGTTCCACCTGGCTGCCGGCACCGGCTTGGCTCCATGTGGTCCAGCTGTACTGCAGCAGCCTGACCGACCTCCTGGGCTCTGTCAAGAGAACCGCAGGGTCCCCCTCGAACCCTGCTGAAGGCGGGAGCTCCGTGCAGGAGGTGTCCTTCGTCTGCATCCAGATGTTCTGCCACCTGCTGCACGTGGCCGCCATGCTGCCGGACAAGGAGTGCAGCGAGCCGCTGGTGGTGGTGGCCTTGGAGATCCTCTCGCAGTATGAGACGTTCAGCGGCGCTGATACGTCCCCCAGCAACGCGCTGCGGAGAGCCAACGAGAGGCACTTCCTGGAGTCCATCACGGACAACGTGGGTGAGGAGGCACTGCGCCGCACCCTCCTGCAGAAGCTCAGCAAGCTGGGAGCTCGCTCGGCCAGAGAGCTGGCTTGAGAAGCTGGAGAAGGCACAGAGGAGAGTGATGGCCCTGTCTCAACAGCCCCTGCCTGGAAATTTGTAAGATCTGTAATAAACCTTATCTCTTTTGAGCTTATTTCTGCCCCCCGCCATGTTTTCTTCCAACCTGAGGAGTGAAGGGGCCATGTAAAGATGGGTAGGAACAACCACTCTCTAATTTTCCAGCAGGAATAGCTGTGGATACAGCTGTTCCCAAGCTGCCAGTCCTGTGGCTCCAGCCTTGCCTGCTGGCAGCCTGGATTTATCCAGGGAGCCCGGCTGTCTCCTCCGGCATCATGGAAATAATTTCCTTGCGGCTCCACAGCCCTCTCCTAGTCCTTGGGTGGATTTCTGGGCTCACCATGCGCTGCCGGAGGCTGGGAAGCGAGTCAGGTGAGTTCAGGACAGGCGGGAGCCTTTGTAATAGGTGTGTGTTGCTGCTGCCCAGAGGTGAGGGTGCAGCGGCAACCCCGCGTGTTAACACCCCCCACCCAGAAACGAACAGCACGTGGGCGACGTCCCGTGGAGTGACTCAGAAAGGAAATCTTTATTGGTGTCCCGATAGTAACTAGGGCAGCGTTAGTGCAAACTGAGGTGCCTCATTGGCTGTTTTTCTTTTGCCCTTGCACAAGGCACATGGTTTGCAATGAACACAGCGAGGTACAAACATCTGTCACAAGTTGCAAGCAGTTTTTTAACATCAGCTGGTCTCGATCGTTAGTGTAACAGTCGTGTTTCTGCAAGAACCCACCGCCTCTTGGAAGAGGCCCTTTTATTTCCGTCTTTCCAGAACACAGCCGTGGCTGGGACAAGATCCAACAGCCAAAAGAACCAGGTCTCCCAGAGTTCAGCCGTTGTTTTTAGAGCGAGTGAAAGGCACAGAGTGGCCGCGGGTCTCTGGGCGCTGCAGCAGGGCCATGCTGGTGCAGTACCTGCCCTGGAGCAGGGGACTGTGCAGGAGCTGCAGGGAAGGAACTGAAATGCTGCCGGCCAAGCTGCACCCACCCAAAAGGCTTGTGAACCCCGTGGTGCAGGGCAGGCTGTGGCGCCTGTACCCATTTTGCTGTGACTGAAGGTGGAAATGGGCTGAACTGGTGAAAGATGCTGCTCAGAGCCACGCTCTGGGGTTGCTGGTTCGTTCTGCACTGTCCGAGTTCCTTCCCTGGCAGCCCTCACCTTGTGTGGGTGGGATGGGGCAGGAGGGATGGACCCTACGACCGGAGCTCAGGCTGTACCAGTACCCACGGAGGGCTGCTGGTGTCGGCTGGAGGGAGAGCAGGGCAGGGCATGCCCAGGAGGGCTTCCAGATGCCCACCGTGGGGATGTGGGGCAGGTAAAAGTAATCAAGGTTAGGGGAGGGGGTTGAAGGTTGTGTCCCCTGCCAGTGAAGGGCTCTGCTTAGGCCTCGTGTGTTGGGGAGACAAGGACTTAGCCTCCTGTCCCCATCCTGCCCTTCAGCCGTGGTTGTGCTGCCCTGCTAGGCCTGCTTGGAGACAGCGTAGCCCTTCCTCTGTCCTGGCGTCAGCTTCTGTCCCCTCCAGCCTGCTGGCTGGGGACACTGGAGCCGCCCTCCCTGGGGCTGTCACCCACAGACACCAGAGAGTTGTCGTGGAAAGCACCTTTGGGTTAAATGGAGTCATAAATGAGCTTGAGCCCAGCAGCAGCGGGAGGTAAGAGGCTGAACGCGGGTGGCTGTAGTGTAGAGGCGAAGTCGATAAAGGTCAGGAACAGGCTGTGCAGAGCCGAGCCGCAGCCCCTGGGCCTGGCTGGGCTGGAGGCTGTGAACCAGCGCCGGAGTGGCCCAGCGGGTTCAGCACGTGGCTCCCCAGTGCCCTGTGGCTGGGAACGCTCCAGCATCGCCTCCGCTGCCGCCTCCTTCACGCCGTGCGGTGCCGGTGTCCAGTGTCAGCCCCGAAAGACGCGGGGGGGGTTTGTAACAAACTCCTCTCGTGTAACCGTTGGTTTGGTGCTGCTGCGTTGAATCCCAGAAGGAATGTCGTGCTTAAGGGCTGGCCCCGCGAGTGGGAGGACGCGAGGCTCTGGAGCAGTGTGGGATGAAAGCCCTCCTAGCCCCGGCTGGCGCTGCCTGGCACGGCGGTGGAGACAGCGAGGCTGCTCCAGCTAGAACAGCGCGGTGCTATCGCTCCTTCCACCGCTCTGCCCCCGCAGCGCTGGCAGCAAAGGTGGAAGAGCTGGGGGGTGCTGGCCCTTTCCCAGCCCCTGCTGCCGGCCGCTATCTGCCTTTGTTGGCGGGCGAGCCGCCGTAGAGGTGGGCGGCTTTGCGGCAGATGAGCCTGAACCAGTAGAGCTGGGGGGCGATGAGGGAGGCGTTGGCTATGTTGCAGTGCAGGGGGATGCGGAAAGGCACCATGTAAATGGGGATGCCCACCTGCCTGGCGTAGGCCGCGTACATGAAGGGGAAGAGGAGAATACGGCAGAGGAAGAAGGTCACCAGGACGAGGATCCCATTCACCTTGTGCAGGAGGGTGTCCTGCATTTTGAGCTGGGGAAGGAAGAAGGTGAATGCAGGATGAGCGCTGGGTGAGCAGCACCCCATCGCTCCTCGGGCCCTGCCTGTGCTGGGAGGATGGAGCCCAGCATCCAGGAGGGGTGGATGAGGAGGAGCGGGAAAGTGGGGTGGGAAGGGATGGAAGAGGGCAGGGGGATGGGAGGCGTGTGGGGTAGGAGAGAGGCTGGTGCAGAGGGAGGTACAGGCAGGAGAGGGCAGCAGCAGGACCTGGCACAGCCCCCAGCTGGGAGATGCCACTGGGCCTGCTGCTTACTGGGGGAAAGGGGTGGAAAGCTAACAGGAGGCTGGGAGGGAGGCAGCGCTGGGGGTGAGCTTGGGGTTACAGCTGGGGGGCTGTCCCCCTCCATGACCCTCCCCCAACCCAGCTGCTGCTGAATGGGCTGCTGGAGAAGGGCAGCCTGGGGCAGGGAAGGGGTGCGAGCTGCTGTGGGGTTCCCAGACCCGAGCCCTGTCCCCCCTCACCTACCTGCATGAGGATTTTGCCCAGTGATACAAAAGGTGTGCTCAGCTCTGCTATGAAGATGCAGCCCACGAAGAAGTCCCCCAGCTCTCCCCTGAAGTGCTGCAAATAAAGCCAGCAGTGACCACGGGGCCCTCCTGGAGAGGTGGCTGGGAGCCAACACCGACCATCTCCAGGGTTTCACGGGCTCCTGACCGGCAGAAATGCTTTGCCAGACACAGCTTCCACTGCAAGCCCGCAAAGCCACGTGGGGCTCCTCATGGGCTGGGTTTCACAGAAGCCGTGGTCCAGCCCTTACCTGGGTGACAGGGGTGAGCACAATGAGGATGAAGAGGTGGTGGGTCACCATCAGCCGCTCCTGCAGGAGGAAGCTCCGCACGCTGGCCAGCGAGTGCTTCTTCTCCACGACTCCCCTGTCCTGGCTCTTGTGCCAGTGGCAGAGGTACATGACGTAAATGTCGTAGGTCATGTAGGGAACGAGGACCCAGATGTACTCCACGGCCAGCCAGTGCCTAGGGGAGGAGCACACACAGAGGCGTCGCAGCGGCTCTGAGCACCTCATGGTGCTCTAGAAGCTGGAAGAGAATCTCTAGGTCTGAAATAGAAGCAGAGGATTTTGAAGCTGATGGTAAGCAGAGAGGGGTTTTGAGGTTTGACTTGATTTGGCTCAGCAGAGAAAAGGTACCTGGTACACAGGGAGGACACCTCGGCGCTGCCCACGCTGCCGTGCCAGGCACTGAGCTCGGCCCAGCCAAGCACAAACACAGCGCTAACGGGAAGATCTTGATTAGCCCTACGGCCAGGTGTTTGCTGTGCAGGCCGGGGGCGCAGCTCTGCGCGGGATCCAGCACTAATCCAGCACCTTTGCAGCAGGTAATCTCCTCCCCTAAGCCCTTGGGCACCTAGAGCTGATGCTTGGTAGGAGAAAAGCTCCACAACCGCGTCCTTTTAGCCTCCCACCCTGCATTGGCTGCTTGCTGAACCCAGGGACCGTTTGGAAAGCACCCAGAGATCTGAGTTAATTAGAGATGCTTGGCCTGGATTTGGGGAGTGAAGTGCAAAATATCTAATATAGGCAATAAACCCCCACAAGACGTTTATCTGTTGGGAAATAATTGCAGGCAGCTGCCTGTTCCCAAAGCATCAGAATCCTGGTTGCACAATCCGGGCAGCAGCAAGCCCTGCTCGGCAGGGACACCAGGCTCCTTAAAAAGTCCTGCGTGAAATCACACCCTTTGAAAAAAAACCAAAACAAAACCACCCCATGCTGCTGCTTAAAGAAACGTAGCTTGGGGCCCAACTAAATCTGCTTTTGCTCTCCTGTCATCTCAAGGAAAAATTGGTTGCATGCGTTCCTCTTCCAGATCAGAAGATGTAAGTGATGTAAAGCAGGGAGGGGAAGCGACCAGCCACTGTGTTTGCAAAACTCGCCTGGGGCTTCGGAGGGCAATTACGGTGCCAGCAATATAATGATTGTCTGCCTGTGTAAATAAATCGGCAAATTTTACTGTGACCTTTGTGATGCTTCCTGGCTCTCTGTCTTGCTGTCATTCTCCGAGGTCTTCCCTGCTGAGCGCTGGGCTGTATTTCCTCCAGATACAAAGAAAATCTAGGTCTCTGACCACAAAGCGTTCGCACGGAACTGCTGGCGCTGAGAACACCCGGGCAAGCGCACAGCTCCATGAGGAGGAGGGCTGCCGGCAGCGCCTTCGTCTGCCTGGCTCTGGGATTGATCACTTGCCCCGTCTGAACAGCAGGTATTTTATTTTAGAGCAAAAAAGGTAACTCGTTAGACTGCCTGGGTTAAGTAAGACTGAGCAATTTGGATCGATCTCACTGTTTAGAGCAAGGCAGGACATTTCACAGCTGTGTATTAAAGGCAAGTCTGCAGTGACCGAGAGGGCAGCCCTCCCTAAAAATCACCCTAAAATCTGGTGTGTGATGGTCAAATTCCAGCTCAGCATAATTATAATCTTCTGCAATCTTCCCTGCTCTTCTGGGTAATAGCTCTGTTTTTAAGTCTTCTGACCCAGATTGCACTATCGGTCCTGCCCAGAGCTGCTTCTGGGGCAGTTTATCTCGGACTGTTGAGGACAAGGTGATGTGATTTTCCTCCAGAGCAAACTCCATACTGATTTTTTTCATTTCTGGACTCATTCAGAGTCCAGTTGGCATGGAGGAGGTGATGCACCTCTAAAATCAGTTCTCACTGGGTCTGTTTGACTCGTTAGCAATTTCAGCTCCAGCAAGGAGACTCCCTACCCCTTTAGACATGACAATATCTTTGTTTTTCACTCCTCTATGGGCTCGTGTTACAGCCCATCCTCAGGAGGAGACTCTCCGTGCTGGCAGAGCAGCCCCAGGCCAGAGCGCACTGAACAAGCCAGCGCCTTTTGGGGGGTGTTGGGCCAGCGCATTGCCCAACCCTTCACCCAAAGTGGAGGAAAGAGGAACGCGACACTGCTTTTCCTCTCCCCTTTGTACGTCCAAGCCTTTGGCATAAAACACTCCAGCAGCAAGCTGGCCAGGCACAGGCTCTGCGTGCTGCTCCCGGGATGGGAAGGCTCTCGGCCGGGATTACCTGTCGTGCACCACATCCTTGCAGTTAAGGACAACCATGATCCCCGACACCGTTGCCATCGTGGCTTGGACCGTTGACACCAACCTACAACAGAGAGAGGGGAAAGGCGCCATCCCAAATGCTGCCCTAGAAGGGCCGGGGTGGTGGCCTCGGCTTCGACGCCTACACTCTGCGTGCCCCAAAAGCCTTGCCACGGTGTGGGACTTTGCCAGGGTGGCTGTGCCAGGCCCTGCCACCCGGGGACACGCTGGGGGGGTTGTTTCAGGTCTTGTTCCTTCCACCCGCCCGGTTCCCCGCGGGCAGGAGCCGAGCTGCACCCGAGCATCCCTGCTCCCCGGGTGGGTACCGGGCAGGGCTGCCCACACCTGGGGGGCTGTGCCAGGCTCCGGCTCCCCTCCTGGGGTCTGGGACTGGCTGCGACGCGGGGTGCCGGCTCCCCGCCACCGGGGCTCGGTGCTCGTGGCTTGCCCAGATCGCTCCGGTTCTCCCGGTCCCGGCCCGCTGTGACGGGTACCAGCAGCGGGCTGGCGCGGTCTGGGCCCGCCTCCCGCCGATCCCGCCCGTACCTGCCGCTGAGGAGGATGCGGTCCTTGAGGCTCCATCCCGGGGCGGCCCAGCGCAGCAACCGGATGCAGAGGACGAAGAGCCCCGGGAAGAAGGCGGAGGCGAGGGCCAGCGTCCGCCACATGGAGACAACCGCCGCCGCGCTGCCTCCCGCCGCCCGGCTGCTGTTGACAAGCGGCGGCGGGGGGCTCCGGCTGGGCTGGGCTGGGCTGGGCTGGGCTGGGCTCGGCTGGGCTGGGCTGGGCTGGGCTGGGCTCGGCTGGGACCGGCCTCGCCGCTCCCGCCCCCGCCGGGCCGCAGGCCCCGCCCCGCGGCTGCAAACCACGCCCCCATTGGAAACCACGCCCACCGCAGCCACGCCCCCAGGCCGAGGGGGCGTGTCCTCCCGCATCCCGTCGTGCCCCGCGGCCCGGAAGCGGCGGCGGCCGCCATGGAGGAGGACGAGCCGGAGCTGGCGGCCGGGCTGGAGGCGGCCCTGGAGCTGGCGCCCGCCGTGCAGGCCGCTATCGAGCAGGTGCGCCGGGGCGGCCTGCCGCGAAGCCGGGCGGGGCAGGCCGGGCCCCGGGGCGGAGCGGAGCGGGGCCGAGCCCGCCCGGTGAGGGGCCGGGTGTAGGCGCGGCCCGGTGCCCGCCCTGCGAGGGCCCCGCGGGGTTCTGCTGGTGCCCCCCAGCGAGTTCTGGGCCTTCCGCTGCTGGGCCGTGCTTGGAGGGGGATGCGGCCCGGGTGCCTGGTGTGGGGGAAGAGCCCCTTGGCCCCCGTGGCCGGAGCGGGCTCTGCCGGTGTCCTGGAGCTGCGCCGGCCGCTGGGTCGGGTCCCCCGGGGTGTCGGTAGGGCTGGGGGTTGTCGCCTTCCTCGGCGGTGTGAGGGCTGGTCATGCGGTGGGCCGCAGCTGGGTATTTCTCATCGCTTCCCCATCTCTGATGAATGGAGGGTATTGACTGCTCTGCGGCTGGTCTCTGTCTTCTCATTGAATACTTGTTACTTGGTGTATGAAGCATCTTAATGGAGTCAAACGGCTTGCCCCTCCAAGTCAAGATAATCTAAATGTCTTAGTTTTACTTTTGTGATCGATATGTTCCAGCCCAAGTCCTTCTGAAACCCTTTGTGGCACTTGGAACCCTGCAAAAGTCCATGAGAACCCAGGGTAAAATCGTGTGTCCATTGGAGTCAGAGCTTGCACTGACTTCAGCCAACCCTGTTATCTGAAGGGCTCCTTCTTACAGTAGAAGGTCTGTGGCCAGCAACAGTAGCTGCCTGTCAAAGTATCACTCACAGAAGTTTTTGCACTTTCTTGAGTTTTGAGGCTTGCAGATCGCTTTTGGTGACTCTCCTCAAAGAACTAGGCTGGGCTGTGGTGGCTGGCACCAGAAGGTGGGGGAGGGAGCGCAGTTTCTCTGGGGTTGTTCTGCCAGCTTTGGAGTATTGCTCCAAAGAGACAACCCACATACTCTTATCTTTGCAAGGGGTTGGCACACCTGGCAGTAAACTGCTGAGTAATTTTTGCTGAAACCCTGAGAACTGCTAAATTAAATGCCAGCTTCTAAAGGGGACCTGGAACTTGTCCGGAAGAATCCCTTACACTTCTGAGAGCTTGTATGTTTGAAAGCCAGAGAAGCCCAGTGTGATTGCTAACATTATAAACCCAAAGTTAATGACACTTTCATCAAGCACAAAACATCAGGGAAAACCACATCTTTTAGAGACAATCTTGACTTGAGATTTCAAGCAAGGGAGAATCCACCATATCCCTGGCTGAGTTATTTTAACAGGTCATAAGGCTGTAGGTAGATACTTATATCCTGAGCAAGACATTGAGGATGACAGGATGCCTCTGGCCTTCCGTCACTTCCTCACGGGTGTTTCCCAACCCAATAATCCTGTTGTTCCTTTGAGTGTTCCTTAATCAGCTTCTGATTAAATCGGCAGAACTGGCTTAGTTTTGGTCTGCTTCAAGTGGGGCAGGAAGCACACGCAGATGGGGTTCCACCAGACCTGGGGTAGTGGTTTTTGGTGAATGGGCTGTGACAGCGACCTAAGAGTAGCAGCTTCAGCTGGTACAGCTGCCTCCAGGATTGGTCTCTATCTGTGGTCTGAGAGTGGAGTTCTGACCAGCCTTTATCTTCCACCCCACCCCTTGCTTCTGCTGTGGGGAATGCTTCTGGAGATTTGGGATTAAATGAAGCTGCAGGAGTTGTGAGCCCAGAGCAGGATGAGCTGGTTGTGATGCTGCAGCTTGGCTCTCATGATGGGCTAATGTCATCTTCCTCCCTCAGGCATGGCCTCATGCATATTTAACTGCTGCCTGCTTCTCCTTGGCCTCAGGAGTAGCTTTAGGAAAGCTACTGAAGAGGCCTGTTTCAGGGAGAAGTTGCTGTCATTTAAATGATCTCACAAACCCACTGCTTTTACGCAAAATGTGTAAAACTGTGTAGATGCTGCATGTGCCCAGGTAACACAGGTTTCTGTGGAGGCTTTTGGTGACCAGGGTGATGTGTGGAGGTGCTGCAGTGCTGTGAGCAGGGTGAGCTCTGCACTTGCTAGGCGGGGTTTTGACCATGGAGTGCAGAGCTTGTGACTGCGTAAATATGGAATGAATATGGCAGCAGAGAAGGGAATGCAGGAAATTTTAGTCTGTGGGGACAAAAGGAAAGCCTGGCTGCTGTGTTCGTATTGTTTGAGCTACTTCTGAGGAGGGATGAGATCTGTTTGCACCACAGCTGCTCCTTTCCCTTTCCCATGGGTAGGACTTGTCATTCAGCAGATTCTGTTTCTCTCCCTCTTTTTCATGCGAACGCAACAAACCCAAATCTCCAGAGAACTTGTACAACCGTTTCTTAATTCATCACGTTTCTTACTGAGCGGCTGTGAGAAGCAAATTCTCTGTCTCTCAGCACGGGGCCTCGCAAAGCCCAGGCAAACAGAAGGGCAATGCCTCAGCGGGGAGGTTCGTTACCAGACAACAGCAAAAGCCTCAGCGTGCTTTGAGATGCATAATTCATGGCTCGTGTGTCTTGGGAGTTCCTTGCACGTGATCAGTTGTGCTGGGACCGTATGTGGAAGCATGAATATATATTATCTGTGTTTATGCAAGCTGATATCCACAGGAATGTTAATAAATCAGAGAACTCCAGAGCATGTAGCTGCTTTACCCCTGGGCAGAGGCCCGGCCGCTCTCTGTGCGCACCGGTTAGAACAATGCTCTGAAGCACCGTCAGAAGCAGGTGCTGAATACAGTAGTAGATACTTTGTAAAGTTAGAGAAATTAATGGCGATGTATTGCTGATTGTATTTGTTTCCTCCCTCTCCTCAGGTATTTCCCAGCCAAGATCCGCTGGACAGAGCAGATTTCAATGCTGTGGAGTATATTAACACTCTCTTTCCCACAGAGCAAGTAAGTAGTACTCACAGTGCAGCCCTCTCCGTGTGAGGGGTAACCTGATAGTGAATGACTGAAGGCGTGTTTAAACCTGTACCCAAACCTTTTATTTTAAACAGTAGCACAGGTAGTAAGACTATAGCAATAATAGCTTCTTAAATTCGCACCTCGCACAGTTCATTGCCGTTGTGTGGTTTCTTTCCACCCAAAGCTCTTGCTGCAGTAAAAGTCCTGCTTTGATCGGTAGAAATAAATTAGTTTTCTATACAGAGGTTTCTTTTGCAGTAAATTTCCTAACTTGCAGTGTATTAATCATCAGTGACTCTTCAGGGGTTTCAGAAAATAAGGCAGGTGTTGCCTGTGAAATGTCACCGGAGAGCCATTTGTGTTGGAAACCTATTGTTTCTTCTGAGATGTGAAGAATGAGATTGCCGTGGGCTCACATCCGTACTTTGTCTTCCCCAAATCAGCCCCAGGGGCAGTTTTGGACTAATCTATTGCAAAAAGGAGGTGTTCCAGTAGCTGAAGATTGGGTTGAGAGGCAGCTCCATCATTTACTGTGTTTAAGATGCTCTGCAGCACCAGCTTTTTTGGCTTTCAGCTGTTTCTAGTTAGTTTGGTGGTGGTGCTGGCTTGGCCTTTTTCCATTTGCCAGCAGTGAGGAGCTATTTCTCCTCCAGCACCCCCAGCACAGCTCCAGCAGCAGTCAGGCCCCCTCTGCTCCATGTGTGGGGTACCCGGGCTGTGCAGGGGGGGTCTCAGCCCGGGGAAGGCGAGGGCTCTGTCCCCATTGCCCACTGGAGGTCACTGTCACCACAGCAGCGTTTCACAGCGGTTGTGTTGAGGGTACAATGCTGCGGACACCCTGCTTTGCTCAGGGCTGGGTGGGCACCAGGGAGCCTCTGGGATCTGTGGGACTGAGCAGGTCCAGACAGGGCCACAGAAATGATCCGAGGGCTGGAGCGGCTGGGACAGTTGGGGTTGTTCAGCCTGGAGAAGAGATGGCTCCAGGGAGACCTTCCTGTGGCCTATAAGGGCCCTGTAAGAAGGATGAGTCTTTTTAGCAGGGTCTGTTGCAACAGGATAAGAGGCGATGGTTTGAAACTAAAAGAGGGACATTTAGACTAGAGAAAAGGAAGAAATTTTTGACACTGAGGTTGGTGAGACTCTGGCCCAGGTTGCCCAGAGAGGTGGTGGCTGCCCCATCCCTGGCACCATTGCAGGTGAGGTTG
>JAVSBS010024953.1:0-38414 GCA_033124195.1 Coracias cyanogaster | reverse complement strand
TAAAGCTGTGTTTTGCTGGAACATTACGGCTTTTTTGGGATGAAAGAATTCTGGGTTTATGGAGGAGCAAATTAAGTACTTCAGTATAGTTTTTATTATTCCATTCAACAGTTCATCATCCATTAGAACTGAAAATACTGCGTTGTAGGAACTGAACAGTAATCCAGGCTCTGGCTGTATCTTTGCAACTACTTTAAATGAATGAAACACACAATCGTCATCGTACTCTGTTTCTTCCATACAACTGTGCCAGTAGTCACAGGCTGAATACCTACATTTGGTATGTCAGAGCACAGCTATAAATCTTAGTCTACGTTTTCCTTGGATGAACCAGCTTGTTCTCCTGCCTCTCATTTTTTCCCCTGTAAGGAGCATAACTAGATACTTCAGCTTTCCTTCAGTAATCAATAAAAATCACAGAATATGAATTCAAGTTCATTCTTTGAAATGGTTTAAATTTCCCTTGTCCTACCAAGCTGGTAAGAGTTGACTGAGATAATATGTGAAAATACTAGTTTTGTTCTTAAATTAACACTTTATTAAGGAAATTCATTTGTTATGTTCACTTTAAATTACAGTGGGTAAGACTGGCCTGGGTAAGTTTTGGCATGAATGGTAATCAGTAATAGTAAAGTGTGCACAGCAACCAAAATCTGTCTTCAAAACTGATTTTCAAAATGTGCCAGTCAACCCAACACATTTGTTTATTCAGTGTAATCCCGTTACTGTAGCATTTAGTTCCTTTTTGAGTTCAGCAAAACCTCAACACCTCAAATTCTGTTCAGGTTTCAGAAAAACTAAGCCGTGGTGTCGCTTCTGAAGCCCCGGTGATGGACGTGAAACTGTTACCTGGCACTCTGGTTTTGTGGTTTTAACGTTTCCCTTGGAAGTACCTGGGTTCCACAGCTCAGTTCTAGGATTGCCTCTTCTGCTTTTATCCCCAATAGAAGAATTGGTGAATACAGTTTCCAAGCAGGCAGGGATGTGAAAATCAAGATCCATCGCTGTCACTGTCATTCCCTGTTGACCTGGCTTGTCAGTCCTCCACTGAGGAAGACACTGACAAGTTCTGGTGGACTTGATTGTTGTGGTTTTAAGACATTGTGAACACCCTGTAACAGGATGTTTCTGTCAGTGTCTCACTCTCACCAGGTTATGGTCTGAAGTTTTGGTGTGACCTTCTCTTTGAGGGTGCTGGAAGAGATGAGGGGTACGCATGCCACAGCCATCTTGCTGGCTGTGGAGGTGGATAGGAAAGCAAATGTGGGCAGAGGGGTGAGGTGGATTACCGTGAGTGGCAAGGAATTGAACTACTGCAGGTGAAGATACGGGAGCCCTGCCTGAGCTCAGACTCTTGTACTGTTACTGTATTTCTTTGAAGAGAACCTAGCTGTCTACACCAAGCTAGGAGGCAGGTACCTAAATGCTTATTAAGGTAATGCTGGGAGTAGTGATGCCTGTGTGCTGTCCTGAACAAATGTGAAAGTTAAACTGGTACCAAAGATGGACCTCAGTGTGAGAATTATAATAAATAGTTGTGAATTTTTTCTTACTGTTGACCTTTTTTCATTGTTTGAAGTTGTTGCTGATACAGACCAGTGCTTCTCATCCTTGCTTGGTGAAGAATTCATCTTATGCTTTGTGTCTTCTGTCTTGAAAACCCTTTTCAGCCCCCCTGTCCCCGCAGACTGTGATGCAGGCTGCACAGAAATATAGCCTCTCGTTAACCAAGGTGTGTTGTGTGGGGTTTCCTTCCCATCCCTTTTCCTCTGTATGGAAAAATACGGCCTTACTAGTGCGTTAATAGTTTTCCTGACAGGGTAGCCAAGTACCATCTGCCTATTGACCAGCAGTTGTTTGTGATGGATATTTGTTTTGCCAGCATGCTGTTGGATGTCAGGTACCTCTGACAGGCCATAGGCTCGGAGAGCTTGTAGCCAAAATAAGTATTCCTGTCAAGTACCAGCACATTCCATTTCTCTTCTGGTTAAACTATGAGCATAATTTAGAGTTTCTTGATTTATGAATTATTTAATCTTGCATTCCTTTTTCCTCCTAGTGAAAAAGCTTGGAGAATGTGATTTTTTTTTTTTTTTTTTTAATGAAAAGTTTGTTTATATAGCAACCTTCAGATGCTCTATATTTAGGCTATAGGATCCTATATAGAAACCTTCAAGTCACAATCTTGCTGTTTTAAATCAGGAGTGAGAGACTGGATTTGACTGGTTAAATATACTCAAAAGCCACTTTCTTGTCCCTGTGATCTTTCTACAATTAGACTGTTTCTAAATAAATGCTACTTCTGTGTTTTTCTGCCACTAGGCAAAACACTAAAGTATATCCTTATGTTCTGTCAACATTCGTGCGTGTTTTCTGTGTGGCAAGACACGTGTTTTTACATTTGTTAAGCATCTGCTAATTTTGGCCAATTCTAGCGTTTTACTAAGCACCTCTTGATTGAATTCATTCATGGGATACATCTTGCAAAGTACTGTGTGTAGAAACCTATGTCAGAGTCGAAGTATGAGTATAGCAGTTTAAATATTTATGCATTTGTTTCTAGTAGAAGCGGCTGGTGTGTTGGTAATATGTTGTCGCTTGATGTTTGTAGAAGTCTGTCCTACAAATTGTCTTCCTCAAAGAACAATACGTGGAACATTTGTGGTAACAAGAGTATACAACAAAGAGTACACAAGAAAAACGTCTGAAAGGGAGGAAATAAGTTTGCCATAGTTAAGGGTCAGGGAGAAGTCAGGTGAGCAAACTGTGTTTACTTCAAGCAGGAAATAAGTGACAGCACTATTCTTGGAAAGAACAGGCAGAGAAATCAGGAACAGTGAAACCTCATGGAGTTCAACTTAGAAGCAGAACAAAAAGTTGACAAAAGTTGAAAACACTAAAGCAGATTGAAATGATATCAATTCTATTTTACATTAGATGATTTCAGTGCTAACTTCTTTTTAAATGGATTTTCTATAGAAGCTTGGAGTTGGGGACATTTTCGGTGCTAATAATCTTGAAATTTATATTTTACAAGCAATTTTGTTGGAAACAAGATACAAAATCTTCCTAATCATTATTTCTTACTAAAAATAAAAGTTTCATCACTTCTGAATTTCTGGGCTTCTATCAGGAAAACTGAAAACATATAGTTTTTACTATTTTTCATTTTCAAGTGAAAAGTTACAACTTTTAAACCTCTATTAGTATATGATTATAGATATATATGTATGCAAATAGTTTGCCCAGTCTCATAAACTAAATCACAAACGTGCTCATACCACACCCAAATTCTCAGAATTAAGAAGAAAATCTGCAGCACTGATCAGTTGTGCAGGAAGCCTTATGTTTGGCTTCTGACATTTTGAAATAATAAACTGGCTTGTTTTTCGGATCCAGCTCTGCTTACTGTAATCACAGGCTTGTTCACATGTCGTAACATCATGAATCTATCCCCATTACTGATCATGACATGCATCATTCGTTACCTGTTGCATACAGGATGTGAAGCTACATAAGCTTATCATGCTTTTTAACTGTAAAATAAACTGAATTCTCTTTTTAGATTATTTTCTGAAGTTAATAAGCTAGGTTTCCCTTTAAATTTTGGTATCAGAATGGCTTGCAGTATATCTTTTATCTTCTATTTAAACTTGTGAGAGAAATGTTATAGTATTTGCTCTTCTGCAGGTTTAAGGATTATTAGTGAAAGGAATTGTAGTTTCCTTCCAGGCTGTCAGTTCGGTTGTCACTTAATGATTTTTCTGCATAATGATTGTATATTTGCATGTAAAAAAAAAATCCATCTAAATAGCGTAATTAATGCTGCTGTCTTTCAGTAGTAGAGATGTTTGCATATCTAGTCCTTTTAAACTATACTATATATTGCTTGACTGCTATTTATATGTGGCCCATCTAGCTTTCTATAAATACGTTATATATTTCTTTAAAGCTTTTCTGAATTTTCTGGGCAAACTTGGAGATTACACCAGCTGTCAGGTAATTCTAGGGCCTGTGCTTTTATGTGCCTCTGACCTTAAACCTCTCACTGTAGTGAAATAATTCAGGTCAAAATGTGCTAAGGTATTGAGGGTATTTGAAGTGCAAAAACAATGAGGCATGAGGCGTAGATAGTAGGAAACATACGTTTTACTGCTTTTCATGTAAAACAATGTAGAAAAAACCTTGTAATGCTGAAGGCCAGTCCTAGACCTAAAAGTGGAAGTTAAGACTTAGATCTCCAAGTTTGCAGCCGCCCTGTCAGGCTGGACTTCTTTTTCTAATGAAAGGCCTTGCTGCTGAGGCAGAAGCTCTGAGCCATCAGGTGTTACCTCCTGCTTATTTTACTTTGGGTATTTTTAAGATATGACCGCTTCAGTGGAAAGTACATTGTATGGCTCTGAAATTAATTTCAATGCCAGCTAATGCTACAAATGTTATGTCTGAATTTGGGTTGGTGACTAGAACCTCTAACAGGTGTGTACATGCCTTTTTACTTGTTAAAGGTGTAAAAGCTCATGGAGTTTAGATGGATGAGAATTTTTGTGGCCAGTCAGTGTGGTCATCTGTTGGCTTGTCCTTCTCAGGTAGGACAGGAGGGAGCAAGGCCTGTTTGAAAACAAACCAGTTATGCGGTTGGCAGGGTAGGGAAAACTTCTGATGACTTTGGTTCCTGGTTCTCGGGCCTCTTTCCCTGGTTGCATTATGTTGTATTTAATAGGTGATTTTGCTTGTTCTAGTTGTAGCAAATTTGAAAGCAGCATATAAGAGATTTAATGATGACGAAACGTTGGTACAAGAATTTCTGACTAAATATGACAAGTAAATAGGAGAAAAGGAGTAAAAAAAATCCCCCGTTTCATATAAAACATTGTCAAAAGATGTTTAAAGAGCATTGGTAAAGGTTCATGATAATTCAAAAATCAATTTACTGCTTTGTTTTGATGTGACCCTTCAAGTCTACCCATTGCTGCTACTGAAGGTGATCATTAGACTTGTTTTATTTTGAATGTGTTATTTCGGAAACAGCTATGCCATTTTAGGTTTGTCTCTTTTTTTTTTTGTTTTTTTTTTTTTTTTAGCAGCTTCTAACATATCAGCGTTGTTCTGTCAGTTAAATGCCACAGGCAGAGGGGGAGGTGAGAGGGGCATAAAGCCTGCAAGCTGCAAAATAAACAAAAGCAAAACTTGAATTTGATAAGGCTGCTGTATTTGCTTGTTGAATAGGGACTCTTTAGGTAACTTTTATTTTGGCACTGTAGTGAGAGGGGAAGCAATACCAGCGCTGTGGAGCTCGGGTGGGCACGGGGCTGGAGCAGGCTGTGGTGACCAGGGTGGCCCTGTCTCTCTCTTCCTCCATGACAGGTAGTGGAAGAGCCCTTCTTCAGCAAAAATTGTTCCTGTGCCAAACGGGAGGGTGTTTCTGGGCCTGTGTGCTCAAAGAGCTGCTGGAAGCTGCTCGGCTTTCCAGCCTCCCGTGTGTCTGCTTCAGGAAAGAAATATCCCTGGTCCAGGTTGCCCGGGAGGGTTCCCGGGTGAGTGGTTGCCTCCCTGGGAAGGCAGACCTGTGAGGAGGGAGCAGGACATACTGGCCAGGCAGGGGAGAGGTTAGTCTGGGCTGGTGCTTGAGCTCTGGGCTGTGTCCTTCCCTGGGGGCCAGGAGTGCTGCCTCTTTCCTCTTTCAAATTTTGAAGTGAGTGTAAGGAAGGAGTGGAGTGGAAAGTGTTTTACCTCAGGAATGACCGAGAGAAGGGGCAGTTTCTCTTGCCCTGCCACTTAAACCTCTTTGCTTTGCTGCGCTGAGGCCACCATGGCTTAAGGATATGGGCGCTGAGGGGACAGCCAGCCAGAGGAACTGCTGCGTGGAGCTGCCCCTCACCTTCCCTTCCCCATCGCTTCGATGGCACTGCTATTTGTGGAGCTGTGCTTTGAAACAGGATAAGGAAGTGATCTGATCAAGCCCTGCAAAAATAGATTATTCCAAAATGGTAACTAATTCATTTTAAAACGCTGTCCCACGAGCTCTGTGTTGGCAGTGTTGTGGGGGCGATGTACTCAGGCTGTGAAGATGGGAATGAGCACCTGAGGCAGAAACTTCTGAAGCTGTTGCTGGTGTGGAGGACTTCGTGTAGTTTCATGGGCAAAGTTGGCTCAAGTTCTTGCTGTGCCCTTGCTTACTTCTTCAGGGTTAGATGTTAATAAGGCATACTCTTTCAGATGTATCAGTGCAGCTGTTTGTGGAGCCATGCTGTATTTAAATCAGTGAAATGTTGTGATTTAAATAAACTCGAAAAACTTACAAAGTAACCTCCAAAATACCTGTAAAGGTTTGTTTTGATGGTGGTGAGGTTTTTTGCCTCCCACAACTGCCAGTGCAGTTGCAGAGATGGCTGTTTGTGGGGGGAGTGGGAACAAATCTTCAAGGGCGGCAGAAGGAAATGTTTTAAAGACTTTACTGCTGATAACATATAATATTCTATTTTCTCATTGTACTTATTGGCATCCATTCTCCCTGTAGCATATACACTGAGGTCTGCTCTGTTCATTCAAGCTGCCATCACAGTTGTCCACCACTGCTGATCAGTGTCTTCTTTACTTGAGACTTGTTTCTTCAGAAACTTTTTGCTGAGAACTCTTTGCTGAGCATTTATTGACAAAAAAGCAGACAGTGCTCTACATACTGTGTTTAGTACCTTCTCTTCTAAGTAAAGGAATGTGGAGGGTGATTTAATTTTATTTTGGTTTTTTTTGAGGGGGAGAATTGTGTATTTTTTGTGGGTTTTTTTTTTTTTTTGATAGTAGCTGTTGGGTCAGACCTGGTTTGCTCCAGGCTTCAGTGGTAGAAAAGAGAATGTGAGACATCAAGGATAGAGCGTTAAAATCCAGTGCTTGACTTGTTTTGGTAATATGTAACCTTATTAGTTTACTTAGCTGTGTTTCAACTTAGTGCCCTTAGATTTGGAGGCAAGCAGAAATAAGTTGCTGGAGGTGCCATCTGAGTTTGCAGAGAAAAGTACAGTTCTTCCTCACCTGGTCAGTATGAAGATAAGGAAGCAGCCAGAACTTAGTCTTACACCAAACTGACATGTAGATGTTTGTTTGCTACAATATGTCTTTGAAAAGCCTTAATGCACATTCGGAAATATTTTCCCATGACCAAGTTAGGTCATTGCTTGCAATGGCAGTCTGCTTGTCTTTCAACTTTATGCTTGTATCATGTAACCATAACTAAACTGCACTTTCTACTAGATTACTATGGGTTTGACTGTAAAATTAATGCATGCTTTGTGTAACAGAAGAGTTGCAGGGAGGGTCTTAGAAGACCTATGGCCAGAACATCATTAATGAATAACAAAACAGGAATCTCTGACATTTCTCTGGTGGATATTGAAT
Organism: Coracias cyanogaster; assembly: GCA_033124195.1. Classification (NCBI taxonomy): domain Eukaryota; kingdom Metazoa; phylum Chordata; class Aves; order Coraciiformes; family Coraciidae; genus Coracias; species Coracias cyanogaster. The sequence continues at coordinate 31,022 of JAVSBS010024953.1, read as the reverse complement.
AAAGGCAACAGATAGAAATTATGAGATGAAAACAGTATTTAGATTTCCAGAGTTTTTAGATTTTCTTTTTCACATTGAAAGTCAAAGAATCAAACTTTTAACCTGAATTTATGTGCTATAATGCTTGTCTCAATTTGTTTTGTTAAAGTGGTAGGAAACTAGAAGCTAAACCACAAGAAAAAAAATGAAATCAAGGATTATATTTTTAAAGATATAGTACTGTAAAGCTAACCCCAAATCAGCTGGCTTTATATTAGGTTATTGACATCAGGTGTTGAAAAATACAATATGCTTTGATACAGTACTCCCTTGTGTTTCTAAAATAAATTATGTCATATGAAAGTCCCAGCAGAGTCACTAGTTTTCCTCGTTGGCCCATGCAGCCTATCACCACAGAAACTAGTGTAGGAACTACCAAGGAAGTGGTTTTGTGACCACTGATCCTGGATCAGATTTACTATCAGATTACCTTCTAATGTAACTTTGATCAGGCAGGCAAGCTATCACATTTCTTAAGTTAATAAGAGTACACAATATATCATTTGCTGCTGAATTAATGCCTGCTGTCGGAGGAAGGACAGTAACTATTTGGCATAAAGCCTTCCAATACAAAATCAACCCGTCAAATCTAAGCTCTATTTACTGTGTGGTCAAACCTTGACCTCAGAGCAGATATTGGAACAATAAGTCAACTCTGTAAATTGTGTTGTGTTTTATTTACAGAGGACAATAATACAGAAATATTACCTATTAAAAATAATGTACTGAGCATGTACAGTTAGATTTATTTTTCATCTATCTTGTAATCAAAGGTTTATTTTTTTTACAAATTTTTTTTGGGTGGGAGGAAAGTTGCAACAACCTTCTTCTGGACACTTCTGCTTCATAAAATATGGCAGACTAATGACATGAACAGTCATTGCAGACGTTCTAATGCCAAGTTAATCCATCCATGTGAGACGTATTTTTCATTTAATGGCATTGCTTGGGACATGGAATTCAAAGAGACAGTGCTTTCTTCCTTTTTTAAGTAGGAAAATGAAGTATGTTTTAAGTACTCTAGAATAGACCCTTAATATTTTATGAGGAACGTATTTAGTTGGACAGAATCGAATTATTTTAGTAAGCTTCCCTCTCTATTCATTCTTACTTTGAAGGAAGTGCATCCTTCATAAATTCTTGAGGTTATGAGAAGGTGAATGTATTAAGCAATGCAGTTTTGTTCCTTAAGCCAAAATATTACAGCTTGCAATTTTTTTTTGTTTACTGTTAGATCATTATTTGGTTTTTCTATAAAGGTTCAGAAGACTTTTAATTATTTATAGTAAGCACTTCATTTTTGTTTTCTCCCTGTATTGCTCTTCTGAATACATTGTTAGATCAACTGCATTAATTGAAAATTATAAGCAAAATAAGTAATTAATTGATTTGCAAATGTATTTCCAGATACATTACTTCTACTTTAGTTAGAGTTATTTATTTTCATCCCTGTTGTTAAGGTAGCTTGATGGTGAATGGGCATCTTAACTGCTGGTTTACACTATCCACTCTCCTTGGCTCTTAGCGTGAGTGTGTTGTAGTATTTGATTATTTTTTCTCACTCAGCCAGTACGCAGGACCAAAGTGGGGCAAAGGGCTAGCTTAATGTGGTAGCACATGTCCTGAAGTGCCACTGCTTTTCATCAAAATGCTGCTTTTGACTCAGGCAGTCAGATTTGTGCCAGTTGTTCCATACCCTTTTAATCATAACTTCTAAAATGTGGGTTTTGTTTTTAGGAGAAGTCTTAGTGAAAGGAAAATAAAGCATTGTTTGGTTTGCACATGTTCTGTTTCCTCTTTCTTCACAAATTGCTGTTGAAACCGTTGCTCAATTCAGCCTAATGTGGAAGAGGAGAAGGGATCTCGGAGATGTTTAGTGTAAATTGGCGGCTGAAGGGAGAAGACGCTAAAGTTAGTGCCCTTAGTGGGCGGAAAAATACAGAAGTCAGCTAGCATAGGGCCTGTTCTGTAGCATCTGGCCAGCTGCAGTGGATCTCGTGTGTCAGCGTGTTCACAGGATGTGCCATCTTTAGCCTATTCAAGGGGCCATAAAAGGTAGGGGATTGTTGTGGTGGAGGGAAAAGGACATGGTGGTAGGAAAGCAAGTTTTTAACTGCTACTCACAGAACTTCTCATGTTAAACTTTTTAATTAAGAAGCTTAGAAATAACATGTAATTTGTCAGACAGACAAAGACCGGTGCTTGGGTAGAAGGGAATAAGCCTAATAAATATTCAAGATTAATTTTTCTATCACATAGTGATCTATTAATAGGGGAGAAGAAAAGAAGTAAATGCAACATATTAATGATTTCCATGCTCAGTGGGAATAATCAAATTGTCAGCTCAAAGTAGTGAGTTATGTTGTTTTTATCAGTGTGCTTCATAGAGGACCAGATATTGGTGCTAAATTTAAAGCAAAAAGTAGGAAAAGTTGAATTTTAATGTTTGATTAAGCTGGTTGTTTAGCTAGCCCACTAAAATGTCATGGAGATCTTGTGTTCACCTTGTTAGAATTAGTGCATCAAACCTTGTCGTGCGTGGCTGGTAAGTAATCTGGGCTTAGAGAACCAGGCAAGAAGAAAATTGTAATAGTTGAGTTTTGCCCCAAGCCCTGAAACTGGGTCATTGTTTAACTATATTTAGGTAACTGTGGTTATTTACATTAATATCATTATTTATAACTGTGAAGCTTTAAAAATAATTTATTGAATTAGTCCTGGTATAAAGCAGCCTATTCTGTTATCTTTTTCCAAGTGGTGGTCATGTTGCCTTTTGAAAATTGAGATAATGAGTGGCATAAGGTATCCTAGATCTTCCCGTTTAAGGGGTTTGTTTGCTTGTTTGGTTCCTTGTTTTACAACATGATGATTATGCAATCCAGAATTCAATTAGCATTTTTTTTCTACACCCTCACCTTTTTAATTCCAGAGAACCAGTGTTTATTTGTAGTGCTGGAAAGCTCTAGTCTTCAACCAGAACCCTGTGATACCAGGCGCTGCACAGCTGCAAAGGGATTTCAAAGGAGGACCGGGGGGTTACGCTCAATGCAGTAGCCCAGGCTCGCTCCGCAGGAGATGCAGAGAGAGAGGTGAAATGATCAAAATCACAAGTCTGCTCTTTGCGGCACCATGCTGAACTAATACATACAGTGAATTATGCTTTTTCAGCCTCATGGTAATTAAAACAAAAGGAGGGTATTAGTTTTGTTGAGTTTTGGCTGCATGGATAGATAGGACATATTTCTAATCCCATGCAGAAAAATTTGGCAGGTTTTGCGCATAGTCTTGCCAAAGTCTATGAGAACCCAGAGAATACTAAAATAAAAATACTGTCTAGGTTTACAGTGAGACTGTGCTATGGTGCATGCCCAGAAAGTAGGAATTAGGAATAGCCTTGCAGGTCAAGAACTCTGTTTTTGCCACACTGAGTTTCAGCTGAAGGCTGTGTCCAAGAAACAGCTAAAATTGGAATTGAAGACAGTTCTCAGGTGGGGGGACAAACTTGTGAGTCATCAGCGCAGAGATAGATGGTGGCTGAATTCGTGTTGGCAGGTGCTGGGTCTCTGAGCATGAAGGAGAAGAGGATGGGGGGAAAATAAGGTTGGAGATGGAGGTATACAAAGCTCCTACAGCAACTTAGAAGCAAAATTTTACTTGAAGACTGTATTAAATGAGGAAAAATAAACATTTTGTTGTATTTTCATTTGTGGGATTCTATATTTTTTGCTTTTGACTTCCACTGAATATGAAATATTAGAACAAGTTCAGCTACTCTGGATTGTGCCTGTTTTCTCTCTCCTTTTAAAAAACAGCTTAGTCCTTTTTAGAAGAGAACTAGTATGACACAGGCTGTATTGTATTGTTAAACAAATGGAATAAATGTCAGTGCAATTTTGATGTGGCATTATGGTATCAAGATTTTACAGGTGCATTATTGGTAATTTGTGGTACAGAAGATGTAATATTACACATGACATGCACAAGTGATTTCTATTTTTAAAAATTCCAGATAATGTTTTATTTTTTATGCTTCATTTTCTGTTTTCTTCTCTTTGAAGCTTAAGGCAAAACCAGTTTAGTCTCACAGCTTGCCTGCATAAGCTGTGGTAGATTTTGTGTTTGTATTTCTCTGAAACACACCTACAGAAAAGATGCAAAGTTCCACTAAGAAGGGATAACTAAGCATTCTCTTTTCTCTGGGTCCAAAATCTCATGGTCCCTAATAACTAAAGGGAGACTTCAGCTGTTTTTTTAATGGTTTAAGACTGCAGGGGGTGGTTAGACTGAATCCAAACAGATGGTTTTAAGGTAGTGGTTTAGCAGGAGCTTCAAGGAGAGTTTCAGAATATGAGGTAGTGTTGACCTGCCTGTAATGTTTGCTCTAAGAAAGTGGGTTCTTGGTCTTAGGGCTCTCCCCCTTGTGAATTTTGTTTCCTGAGGAGAAGGGAACACAACATTTACCAGGAGAATTTTATCTGACCTATTCTTGTGGGTCTTTTCCTCCATGGCAGCTACATAGAACTGTGTGGGGGCATGAGCTGTATCTGATGACTCAGGCCAGATTATCCTCCTACCTCTTCATCGCTGCGCTGCTGCTGGTGAGCTTGAGACTCTCTCTGGAGATGGAGGAGGCTGGGGGCGTACTGGCATCCTCTGGGAGCTGGATTTTAGGATTCTTTGGTGAAGACAAGGATAGTTTGGTTGAACAGGACAGTGTCAGCTTTGCCAGAGCATGGCCTCAAAACAAGTTTTATTTTTTTTACTTTATTTTGGAAGAATAGGTATCAGACTGTTACGCTTGCAGAAAGCTGAAAATTGTAGTGCAGGAACCGAGGGCAGATTGGAGAATGCTGGCAGGTGGTACATTTATGGCTGTTGGAGAGGACATGATAGGGGCTGTCACTAGGATGCAGGAGAAGAGAATGAAGAACATGAGTACTGAAAAGTTCTAGAGATACCGCTCTTAGTAAAACACTTTTTGTTTGTTTGTTTTTCAGTTCAAGCAGTATGTTTTTGACAGCAATAGTGAAGAACTGGAAGACTGGCTAAGTAACTTACTAAAATGGAGTATTTACCAGTGGAGGTAAGACGTTCTTTGAACATACTGTGGTTTTGTTTCTTATTGCAGTTCCTAATACAAGTACTGAGGCTAATGGCACTGCTACACAAGCATTTCTTTGAGAACAGAGCTGGTTTAGGAGGTTTCTACACCTCTATCTGTCTTTCCATTGCACTGTCAGTGCTCTGATACAGCTGCTGTAAAGTATCACTAAAATGGTCAACTTAGAAAAAAAGCAGAATTAAGAACCTTTTTTTCCTTCTGATGGTCTTTTAAAATCTGATATCTTGTGATCCATTTTGTATTGCAGCTTCAGAAAATATTAGTTTGGATAATTAAAGAAGTGCTGAGCTAGGGCGGGGACAGTATGAACTGGCCAGGATATGTAGGAGATTTTCCAGCTTAAGAAAATCGGAAGTTACCCCCCTGAAGTGTGAAGGAAAGAAAAGTTTTGGCCCTCAGTATAGGATCAAGTGGCTTTAACTGACATTTTTAATTGTAAAAGATATTTGATCTTGGTGCTTAAATATTTTTGAATATTGAAATGCTGTTTTGATTGTAAATGTTAAGTAGCTACCAAAAGTTATAAAACCTGTTTGTTCTGACCTGTGTATTCTTCTTTTTATTTATTATCAGATCTTGTGATGCGTGTTACATGCTTCATTAACATCTGTTGCTCATATGTAGAGAACTCCTACGGAACAATTCTGCATCTTGCAGGCAGGCAGAACAAACGTGCAGTTCAGTAGCTTGGTTTCTGAATGCTTTGTAGTAGAATTATATGCTTTAAAATATATAAACTCATTAAGTATTAAAATGAATTGTGGACTTTTAATGTCAGTGAAGTTTAGCTGTCAGTTGGAATGGAATTTATACAAATAAATACCCCTACATGAGTTTAACTTTTTTTGTTGACTTTTGTTCGATTAACGTGCAGATGTGAAGTCATTGTCCAAGTTTGAGCTTCTCCTTTAAAATATTTAATCACTGCATGACACTTTCTATTACGCAGTTCAAAGAACACACTTGTCCTTTTGCTGATACGAAGGACTTTGACAGAAAAGTTGTGATTTGGTTTATGTCAGCCCAGGGCAGTGAATGCTTCCCCTCACCCAGGTCAAGGTGCATGTGGAACTAGCTGGTGGCTTGGCAAAGAACAAGCCCTCCTCAATACTCAGCTGAGACTGCAGCTGTGGGTGCCTGTGTTGGCAAGCAGCATTGCTTTCTGGATGCACTGTTCTGTGAACTGTGGCTCAGTATTTCTCACCGGTTTTGCAGGTGATACTGGAGCAAGGCATGGGTGCCATTTTCCAAAAAGCCTTGGTTGAGCAGGGGCGTTATTACTGGGGTAAAACACCTGCTGCTGTGTCATGCAGGCCTGTGCTTGCTGCACCCTGTGTTCTGCGTGCAGGGATTCTTTTTGTGTGTCCAGTTCTGGGCTCCCCAGTTCAAGAGATACAGGAAAATAATGGGAAGAGTCTGACAGAGGGCTATGAGGATGATCAAGGGACTGGAACATCTCCCTTATGAGGAAAAGCTGAGAGCCTTGGGGCTGTTTAGCCTGGAGAAGGGAAGGCTGAGAGGAGATTTGCTCAAAGTTTATAAATATCTGAAGGATGGGTGTCTGGAAGATGGGGCCAGTGTCTTTTTCACTGGTGCCCAGTGACAGGCCGAGGGGCAGTGGGCACAAACTGGAAGTTCCACCTAAACATGAGGAGAAACTTCTTTACCATGAGGGTGAGAGAACACTGGAACAGGCTGCCCAGAGAGGCTGTGAAGTCTTCTCTGAAGACTTTCAAAACCCACCTGGACATGTGAAGGTGAACCTGCTTTGGGAGGGGGATTGGGCTAGATGATCTTCAAAGATCCCTTCCAACCCCTACTATTCTGTGATTGCCTTCCTACGCAATTTTTAGTGGGCTGGCCAGGGAAGCCAAGTCAGCTCAGCAGCAGAGGGAGGGAGTGACCCCAGCTAGAGCTGTGCTAGACACAATAGAAATACCACAAGTTCATGGGATGGCCTTTTTGGCAGTAATGCAAGATGTGGCTCTCCTAGCTTCTTTTGTGGAATTAACTCATTCATAAAATGGACCTTTGAACTTGTCTAATTGGACTAGTTTGAGGTTTCCTGCTGGGGGCTTGAGGGACCCTGAAGCATTTGGGAGTGACTGCTTAGCCCAACAGTTCCTGCAGGAACAGCTTTCCCTTCTCTTAGTGCAGAAAAACTGTTCAGGGAGATAGTGTCACTCGTGCTGGGGAGCCAGAGGCATGTGATGTCTTCCTCTCTTGAAAAGGTAGTTTCATAAAAAAGCAAGCTGGATGAAACTGCCCCATGGCACCCTTCTGTTTAAGTCCTTTTTCCATAGTGTTTTAAACTGGGCTCTTTTCCCAGAGAGTTGCAACATGGGTTTTACGCACAACCCACAAAGTTTGTTGCCCGGTGGCCAAGGGTCACAGCACTTCTAAGATCTCTGGATCTCTGCTCAGTGGCAGGCCTGGTTCCGTTTGCAGAAGATGCACTTGCATTTTGGTAGGTGATGCACATGTGATAATGCAGTATGGCAACCCCAGAGAATTAGGGTGTAGAACTTTTTGATTCTGGCTTTAAAGACCACTGAGAACATCCCTACACAATCCTATAGACAAAGCAATGGAAGAGGGAATTAGTGCAAAGCCCTGTAAGTTATCAGTGACAGTTCTAATGCTGCCTACTGTAGCAGAACTTGTGGCATCATTCAGTTAGTCTGCTGAAGTCCCTTGACTGAAATTTGAGTGATGACAGGATTTTTAGACAAACTGGATTAATAGCATCGTCTAGATGCTGTAGTTTTGATCTTGTGGTAAGGGCCCTTGGTCTGAGTTCTTCATATTGCCAGAACTTAGCTTCAGAAGCAAAGTTCCTCTTACCCTGTCGTCTTTTACTTCAGAACACAGAAACCGTGTGTTACTAAAGTGCTTGTAGAGTCCTTGTATTAGCTGTTAAACCAAGGTCAGAATTAACTTCTTGTTTATAGTTAAATATCTAGACCTGTGCTATGGTGCTTGAAGCCTTCCAGCTCCTTTACAGTGAGTACTGAAAGGTAAATCTTATCTTGAGTCATATGCCAAGATAATTTAGTTGGTAGGCTAGAGGTAGCCCCTAAAGGTAACTTTGCTTTCAGGTGACTTATACCTGCTGTGGCAATGACTTCTTTTGCCAGCTGCTCTCAGTGTGAGTAGTGCTGCCTGCTGCTTCACAGACACCCAAATGCATATTCAAAATTCTAGAAACAAAAAAACCCCGTTCAAGCTTCAGCCAGGCTGTGTTTTTTATGTTTGCTGCTTCTGCATTAAACCCAGAAGATGTACTAATATGTGTGAAAGTAGTCTGATTTTTTGGCTTGCTTATTCCTCAAACCAGACAGTGCTTGCAGAGCTGGGAAGTTTGAAGGGAAATGTTTGCAGCCAGTGTAGTCTATTTTATTAATCTCGTTGATATTGCTGAAGGAAAACCAGCAGAAATTAAGTCTGTAGGATTTTAATTTAAGTATCAGCAGGCAGTTGTAAATTAGGAGGAAGGTGCCAGTCTGTGGCTGTGAAGAAGACAGTGAGAATTAACACTTGACTACTAACAAAGATTGACTAAAAATGGGCACATTGCCCTATTTAACTCCAGCCTTCCCTCTAGAATCTTTCCATCTACAGCCCTGCATGGCCCGGTCAAGCACTTTTCTCTGCACTGTTTGGCCACACTGTAATTCAGCTGTCCCTGTCCTCACGTCAGGGTTGAGGCACTGCTGCCTGCACAGTCATTCTGCTTCAACAAGGGCTGGAAGCAGACCATGCTCTTTTTCTCCTTGTCGGCGGTATTTTTCCCTCTCCAGCAAAGCGCCAAAGCAGAGCTGCAGTACGGAGGTATCAGCAAGTGCCAGGATTGTATTATGCTGACAGTGCGTTGTAAAACTTCTCTTCTAACATTTGATTCCTTCACAACAGAGATAGCAGTTATTGTGGGCAGGATTTGGTGCATCCTGTATTCTTGTTTGCCCCAGGGCCTCTATATTTAAGGAAGCTGTGCAAAAATGTGTATAGCGTCCTTTTTAAGGACCAGATAGACATTATTCTCAGCTTGTGTTCTAAAAAGTTTGCTTTCTGTTTGTTTTCAGTAACTGAGGTGCTGACAAGTTTTGACTTCTTCATCCTCATAAACATGAGTGAAGTTCAGGCTATGGTAGAATTCTCCGTGGAGCTCCACAAATTCTTCAATGTGGATTTGTTTCAAAGAGGGTAGGTGGTGTGTTCTTTCAGACTTTACTGTAGGGGATGGCTGATGTTGGAAAGACCTTAATGGGCACTGTAATGTAGCTTTGCTTCATGTATTATTGACTATTTATATAATGATTTGAAAAAAATTTATTCCTTACTGGAAAGGCATATAGTTTCTAGGAATCAAATACTAAAATAATTTGGCCTTAAATGTAAGTTGTAATACAGTAATTTTTGTGTAATTGGAGAAGAGGGAAGCTCTGTAGATTTGGAGAGTAGATTATACCCTTACCCAGACTTCTACCCTTTCATATCTTAATTTCTGTAATCCCTTTTGTTTGAAATATGATAGGTGTTTCTCTTGAATCTTTTAAAAGTCTTGCTGCCCCAATTATCTTACTCATTTATCAGTTTGACAGTGGAGAACTTCACCAGCTTCTCCTCTTCTCTCACTGTGCTGTGCCTCCATAGTTACAGAAGACTCTATGCTGCCTCTTTACTCTCCTGACATCCTCTTACTCCACCTGATTACTTTCTAAGGTCCTTCCCGTGGCTATGTAGGAATTAATCCTTTGCAGCTTATTTTCAAGTTACTAAAGATTATTGGTCATCTGGTATTGTGGTACATTGCCCTTCTGTCAATCTTATAACAGACAACAGTAAAAATACATGTCAGTGTTACAGTTCTTGTGATATTTGTTTTAGATAAATCTGGTTGAGGCTGTGCCAGTGTTTACAGACAGGGAACAATATGTATCAGTGTTGATTTATGATAGCTAATTTTTCCAAAACATTGCAGAATAACTTTCCTTAGAAACATTTTAGTAATAAGAAAATACATTCTTGTTTTTAACCTTGTCTTAATTCAAGGCAGGTGTGGGGGTTGTTGGTTTTGGTAGGGTTGGGTTTGGCTTTTTTTTTTTTTGGCAGGGTGTGTTGATGAAGGTAAAGTAACAGGAAAGTTTCATTGCTTTGGGATGCACATAGTTCCCCCACCTTGTATTAACCCTCCAAGATGGATATTTTGGGGAAAAGGGATATAAAGAACAGGTAGGATTGGGAAGTAGCTCAGGAGAAAGCGGCATAAAATACGGTTATAAAACATATCTTGGCTAGCTAGCCTCTATATTTGCCATGTTACTGTTAGTTTTCAACTATATTTTATTAAAGCTGTCTTTTCTCTAAATTTGAGCTGAAGCTAGTACTGTCAGAGTGATTACCCATTAGGCTTGCTACCATTTGCAGTCAAAGTATATGCAACAAACTGTTTATGTCCCATTTTTTAGGGAAAATGGTAATTTCACTCTTCATTGGAAGAGGAGGATTAAGGAAGGCTTAAGAGGTCTGGGAAAACACTGGGAATATTTTAATTACTTCAACAAAAAAGCACAGTCTGTTGAACTGTAGTGTTTTTTAATCTCTGCAATTGCTGGGGAAGGAGAGGGATGGAATATGGCAACATGTTAACCCTAGTAGGGAAGAGCCTGAAGAAAAGGAGGTCTTTTGGTTGTCTTAACCTTACAATTCAAATAATCCCTCAGAACATTAGTTGAGAAGCAGAGCACAGCAGTATAATTACCAGTGCTCTACTTAACCTGTTTCTTTTTAGCTTACTCGTTAAAAAGTAGTAAATTCAGAGGGAAAGTTCAGAGAGGTGGAATGCTGACATAATGAGAGAAGTGACATGCGTAGATCCTACCTCTCTGGTTTCAAGCTGAAGCTTGAACTCTGGGCACATTCCCTTAGGAAACAATGTCAGAAAGGAGGGGGAGCTTTCAGAATAACTTGAAAGACTGAGTAATGTGAATATTATAATAATTTCTGTCAATTTCTAGTTCTAGTATTTTTATAGGGAACTGTGTTTGTGTTTATTGGAGACAGGATGTAGTATTTACATTGCTGGAGGAGCTCTTGGATGATGGATTGAAAAGGAAATCTTTAGTTGTTAGCAGTAGCTCAAAAATAGGAAGCTATGGTTAGCATAGTTTTACTCACCAGAAGTCAGGTATAGAATTGATTGTATTCTGGGTTTATTTGGGATTGTGTGCATTCAGGCCTACCCAGCATGACATGCCTGTCTCATGGTGTTAGAAGCATAATGACCTTCTGAATTGTGTAAAATAAAATGTTGACTATTGCAAGTAATGACATCAAGCTGATCAAGCTCCTTAAAACTTAGTGGATTCCTATCTAAACTGTTTGGTTGGAGAGTGAGTCCAAATTTGCATTCATTTGATTGTTGGAGACTTCATGATTTCTAGCCTGAATTTCCTTCTGATCAGTTTTTAGTGGTTTTTCTTAACAGTTTTGTCTTATGCTTTGAATTATTCCAACAGTCTGAGTGTTCACCCTGATGTATTTTTAGATGTCAGTCTGTAGTCTCTTCTATTAAATATGGACTGAACCAGTTTGGTCATTTGAATTTGTGCCACATTCTCGCTATCTGCCCCCTTTCTGTAGAGTCCACATATCCCAATATCCAGTGAAAAATTATTACCTCTTCCTGGTTTTATAACTATTTGAAGAAATCTGTCAGCTATTGCATCCAACTGTAGCATGTTTTCTTGGATCTGTATCTGTAGTGACAGCGTTGCCAGAAGCACTTATGACTGTCCTTACACTAACAATTAATTTGCTACTTTAAGAATGAATTACTAGAAGCAATGTTGACATCCTTATATCTGTGTGGTTCCACGGTTACTTCGGGCTAGATTTAATATTGTCCTCTGGACCAGATGTTTTGCATCGTGACTGTATTTTGCAGTTGTTCACTCTAGTAATTGGTTCAGACCTTTTTGTGTCCCCAGGGGTTGAAGTACACATTGTGATGTGCGGATCAGAGCCCATGGTTTAGCTTTCTGCAGGAGACACCTAGGTTATATATGTGGAAAGCTCTCAGTGAACTGAACCAGCATGCAGTAAACTGGGATCATTGGTGAAAGTGGCTCAAAAACCACTCTGCTGATCTGAACCAATCAGTAGTGCAGACTCAGCCAAAATTTCTCATAGTATATCACTCAAGGTCAAATTTACCTGAAGGGTTCTCTGACAGATTCACTGTTATAGCCACCCTGTTCTCCTAACTGACTCTTTCAAGCAAACTGTTTACTTTGAGGTAACTTCTTATTCTAAGTGGAGGAGAAATACACAGAGCAGACACTTCCCTCTAATACCTGAGGCTTGTGTGTGTCTGGCTTCCTGCTTCTCATCTAGTTCAAGAAAGGTTGTTCCTGTGTCTGTGGTGATTTTGGTTGTTAGCTTCTTCTGAAAGTGGTACTGTAGCTCTAAGTGGCAGAAGTAAGTAGTATAATGAAATAGTAGTTAAACAGTATCCTTATCTAATACAGCTATTTCATTATATTTTCTTACAACTCTGTGCCACTTGCTTAAAACGCAACTTGTTCCAAGTAGCTCTGTTGGTTTATTTTAATCTGTTGTTACATGTAAATAAGGATTTACATGATTTTCCTTTTTGAACTAGTAGGATATGATGCTGGGAATTTTTTCCCAAACAGCGACTGATAGCTGAGTATTATGTGACAAAATGAATGAAAGAAATGTAATTGTTTGGGACCTGTGAGGATGATGGTCTGAGATACCAGGGTTTCAGGCTGTTTTGTCATCTGAGCTTATAAAAGCTTGTTAGGTTTGGGCTCTGTAGTGCTGATCTTTTATAAATACAAAGGGAAACATAGCTTGAGTGAGATGTGGACTGCACTGAAGAAGTGGAGAATGAGTTGAGTAGAAAACTGGACGACAGGCCTCAAAGAGTTGTTGTCAGTCCAGCTTGCAGCTGATTAATACTGGATCAATTCTTCAGTGTTTTGATTAATAACTTAGACTGAGTGCCTTCTGAGCATGTTTTTGAATGGTAACAGGTTGCAGGGAATGGTTAGATACTCTGGAGAACAGAGCTGCTCTTTGGAGGGATCTAGCCAAACTGGAGAAATGGGCTGATAGTCATCTCATCAAGTTAAGGGTAAATGCAGAGTCCTCCAGATGGGGCTGAATGACCCCGTATGTCAGTGCAGGTTGGGGGCCAGCTGGCCAGAAAGCACCTTTGCGAAAGAAGAACCCGAGTGTCCTGATGGACAACAAATTAAACAGGAGCCAGCAGGGTGCTGTGGCAGAAGGCGGCCAACTGCTTATGGAGCTATGAGTGACAGTCTATAATAGTGAGAGGGTAGCAGCAAGCATTGTTTGGAGAAGCAAGGTCTCCATCCTTCCTGTGTTATGCTGCCCGACTCTTACCCACAGCTTAGCAGTGCTGTCAGGGTGGATTTTCCGCTTACTCAGTTTTCAAACCAGGATACTGATCTTTCCATACTGATTTTCCTCTTTGAAAAATCTGCAAAATAGATGCTCACTATGTTTGTATTTTTGGCAAAAATACTGTCTCATACACTTGAGAATGTGCTTCCCTATTTATATTGCCATTCACGTGTTGTCCCTTATTTCTGCAAGTCCTTAGCATAAGGACTCTTCTCTGTTTGCACAACAGACAGCTAGTTAATTTATTAGGTTTGTTACTAAAAGGCCTGTTCTGCCTACTTATAATTATCATTAATAAGAATAACCTTTTTCTACTTTGTCAACAAGCTTGTTCTGGGAAACTGCAATGAAAATCAGTTTTGGATGTAGAACAGATGACAATGTTCTTTTAAAAACATTTTCATGTATACTGAGAGTATTGCATGCTTGTTTTTTCTAGTGGTGGTGTTACCAGCTCTAGATGGACAGAATATAATATGCCCTGGTAATGTCATTTTGATTTGTCTTTTCCTGATATTTAGAAGTTTGTGCAGGTAGGAGGTCGGGGGACAGCAGTGGCCATTTTAGCACTGTTTGTAGCAGAAGTTTGGGATGTTTACTTATAATATGTTCTGCTCTACCTCCCGCCACTGCCTCCTGATGTTTATGAATGTTACTTACAGTGCGGTTCTTCAAAGACATTGTGACTGTAAAAGTTGTCTCTTACTCGTTTTTTGCTGTGGACTGCAGATGCTTATCATCCACATTTACATACGTGTTTTGTATGTCAACATCCTGAGCTGAGATTAAAATGTATTGGGCTTTCCTGAATCCAAACAACTGGTTCTTGAAAGTGCCGTAGTACTTTGTAGCGCTCAGTTTAAGTTGCAGTGTTCTACCACTGGATGATGAACCCTGATGTCTAACCTGGAATAGTTACACCTTTCCCATGGGTTAGTGAGCGAAGTTTCCTGATAATGCTCAGTTGTGAGAAGATAAAGTTTTCATTTATTTGCATTTCTGTATTAGTTTTTCACCTGTGAAATGGCAATCTAATGAGCTGAAGAAACTTAGCTGATGGTTGGTAGCTTAGTGCAGTGCACACACTGCTGCAAGATCTGCTTTGAAAACAACTTTAGTCTGTATTTTCCCTATCTCTGTGCATTCTTATAGTCCCAGTGCTAAATTCTTACTTTGTCACTAGTCATTTGTTATTTTGTAAGTAATACACATGCACACACAACTGGCCCAAGCTGTATTGAGACAATTTTCGATACTAATGTCTATTTATGTGCTTTGTCTTTCTTTTTGTAGCAGTTTTCTTTGTGAAGCAGCATATCTGCTGTTCCATTTTGGGTTTCAGAAACAGAACTTGGTAATAGCTATTTCAACTAAATATAAATTTGTTGTTAACCCAAGTAGACTATGAGTGGTGCAAGTAAAGTATTGAAGGTGGCTCTTTATTGTAGCTGCAGGTTTACATGTGTGCTTAGCATGTCTGCTTACCTGTTATGTGACTTTGTAAAAAGATTCTTGCAAAAGCATGTCAAGATTTTACATTAGTATTGTCAGTCTGCCACACTTTTTAAAGTGTTTTTGCTTTATAAGCACTGGTTAACAGATAGAAGAAGAATATTAAATACCTTCCACAGAAGAGACTTTAGCAGACTCTTAACACAAACCACATTTTTGGAGGTGTATCGTATCTGAAATTAGGTTACTGGTAAGATTTCAGTAGCACCAAGTTGCTTGTGAACCTAAGTCCCATTAAAGTCAAACAAATTTAAGCTTCAGAAACTAGTGTAAATTGAGCCTTCTGTGGTATTCTTCTGTGCCATAGATTTATGTTTTCTCCATATGCAGATACTGATGTGTCTGAGCAGCACTGACATTTTATGTCAGTATGTGTGTGGTTGTGTAATGTAGCATGAAAGAAAACACTCTGAATCAGAGTATGAATTTTAATGAGTCTTACTGTGATTACACAGGAATTTAGTGAGAAATAATGCGCTATATGAAAAGCTGTATTTTTTTCTGGGTCCAGTGAGTTGTTGACATTAGTTTTATAATTTATTAACAGGAAATTAAAATTTGAAGAGTACACTTTGAGTAGGACTACTTTTCTTTCTCCTGGTTACATCAGGAATGAAAAGATTTTGTCCTTAAGTAAACAAGTAGCCTCTGCTAATGTTCTGTGCTGTTAATATATGCTCAAATAACTAACTCCTAATGGGCAAGGAACACTGAGACTCACCTGTTTGGTTTTCTTTTTAATTCATGCAGTCCAGTCATACTTCTGCTTTCAAACTATGTGTCTATATGACACAGCTTTCTGAAAAAAGCATTGTGAATTGCCTTCTGACAAGTAGCTTACCTTCTGAAGTATTGTACTGTGATCTTTACTTAATGTAACACGGGCTTTACAAAGGGGGAAGAAAGCTGTCAAGTGTGTCTAACAGTTGCAAGATGAGCTGCTCTTTAGCTTCTGGTTCTACAATAATACAGATAGCAGTGATATGGGTTTAAGGTTTGGAGTGCTGGGATCTAAACTCAAGGGAATAGTCTGCCTAGGAAAAAATAGTGGAAATACTTTTCTTTTGGATTTATTTTTTCAAAGTAGATCAGTTCCTGATGCTAGTTCAACAGTGGATGCAGTCACACAGGTCCTGCTTGCTCTGAGGCAAGAATGGGTAAGACTGGGAATGAGCAGTGAGGAAGTCATATTTTAGGCTGGTATTCTTCAGAAATTAAAAGTCAGTATCATCAAATATCCCACTAGTCCTTCTGATACAGGGTATCTGAAAGACCAGTAACATGGTCTAGTCCCAAAGAGCAGTAACAATTTGAAGTACCGTATGATGGTACTTCAGAATCATGTCTTTTAAAATAAAAACCCTTGTGTTTGTTCAGAACAGAAGTTGGAAAAGAAGTGGAAAATGGCACACTGCTTCCTTTGAGTTAGCTGAGAAATTAAGGCTTTTGAAGTACACTCTGCCTTAGCTACGTGAGTGGAACTGAAGAAGAGGAGATTGTGCTGCTTGTCTTCAGATATCTGAGTACAGTGCCTGAATTAGGAGACTTCTAGCCACACAGGGAAGCTTCTCTAGGGGTCACGTAGAGGCACTGGAAATTGGCCTCCTACTCCGAAGCCTAGAGAATCCTCCTCTCCCCGTGTTTATTCCTAGAAGACTAGCCTCCAACTGAAGAAACGAAATCAGATCCTGAAGTTACTTGTTTTAGCTACGTATTCTGATATGTAAAGGTGATGGTACAGGTTCTTATTTCTTCAGTCATAGAGGTGTAGCTAACAGTTGGTAATTGGTTGTCCTGAAGGTACGTTTCATAAAAATTTAGTTGTGCTGGGTTTTTTCCTACATCGCTCCATACTGGTTGAAAAAATATACCTTAAATTTTGCCAGATGTTGATGGAACTCATTGCATATTCTCAGGTATTGGGTACAAAGTTCAAATAATCTGAATTTTGTTCAGATTTTAGCTCTTAGACCCATGTAGTACTTTTGGAAATTTTAAACATCATAATTGTTGCTATTGAAATTGTTATTTTGCAGTTGAAAATTTTTTGTCAACTCAGAATTAAAGCTGTCAAATGACATCGCATGCCCTCCAGGCATCGAATTTGGCAAACTTCCTTTTTAAGAATAAAAAAATAAGGAGCTCAAATGTGTACTTATGCCATCTTAATGTCTTGTTGGAGCCTGATAGCACTGTGATAGGTGCAGCTATTTTGCGTGACAGCAAGGTTATATGTAACTGTGATATGGGTTATGTCATTTGTCCTCCGTTGAGGACTGCATTTGAGGGGGGGGTCTGTGTAATTCCTTCTTTATGGGATCAAAGAAGGATGTGTCTTGTCAGGTACCATTTCACACTGCGAAGTAAAAGATTGTATGTCAGCGTGCCTTGCCATGAAGACTGTGAGCAGAAGCATTGATCAGTGAGTTTAGTGAGGGAGTAAATGACAGTGTAAGACAGTATTGAATATAAAAGGGCTTTCTCTGGAGAATTTGTAGAACAATATAGCTAGCTTCTCTGTGTAGTATGAAGGTAGAATGGGAGTAGGTGTTAGTTGAAGACATCAGAATAATGGTTTCTTGAGTACAGACCTACTTTTTCTAAATCTGAGTTTTACTGAGTTCAGTATTCTGGAATGTCAAGTGACAGCAGTAGCAGCTTTAACTTTGCATTAAATATGCGTTCAGTCATTAAAAGTGCTGATTTTGAGACTCTTTTTACAGGTTAGCACTCTTTTGTGCAGAAGAATGTAGCTTCTGTATGGGCTTACAGTTCAGACCTGTCCCTGTGTGATGGTAGGGAAAAAACAGACAAAAATGTGTCATTCCTCAGTGCTCTGCCCTATTTATGTGTGCTTGGTTAATACACACAATAGTTAAAGCAGAAAGGTGATTATATTAGTTCTTTAGGTAATTTGCTATCAGTAGCTATCTGAAGGAAGGGAAAGATGCTCATTCTGTGTTCCGAAGCCTTGCCTGCCTTGTGATTTGACAGAAATTCCTGGTGTGGGGTCTTTTTTGCATCCCTTTTGCTGCACATGCACCTAATCATACCTTTATGTGTACCTGTATCACAAACAGCACTTTACTGGATCATCATATACTTCAGAGAGCGTATAGCTTTATCTGAAATGGAATCAGGCTTTTAGGCTGGTTTAACTGTAATGCTGGACTGCATCCTGGCACACATGTCTGTAGAAGTTCCAGCTTCTGTGCTAGGAAGACATCTCTTGAACAGAAGAGGCCATTATGTCAGCATGATCTGCTGAGTGAGAACAGCCCAGAGATTAGTATGTTTTGAAACAAAGCCTGTGGTTGAACTTCTGCGTTCATCTCAGTTGGCATCCCTGCCCGCAGGACACAGAGTTATGACAGACGTCAGGTATGTCAATTCTCATTTCCCTAAGCTCTCACGTAGAGCTGCAGAACTTGCCTGGCAATGGCAGTTTGCTGAGATTCCGCCTTTCTTGCTGCTGGCTGCTCCATGCCACCGCAGCCCGCTGCCCTGTTGGCTGTCCTCGCTGAGCTGCTGGAGCAGCTGCTTGAAGTTGGGCTGCTGAATCAGTCCAGTTTGCAGCACTGCTCTGCCAGTAGTGCGCTGGTGTAATTGGGAAGGTACCAAGGTATTGCAGCAGAGGGGCGAGAATGAGGGCTTGGGAGGGTAGGGCAGAGGAAAAGGGGTAAACAGAACTACTGAAACTTGATTTCTTGCAAAAACCCTTATATTGTAGAAGTGTAGTCTCATTTTCAAGACATTAGTCTTCCTATTTTCCTGTTATAAGGAGGGGCAGGATTTCTCAGATGAGTGACAAAAGAGAAGGACTCTGACAACTGCACAAGGCAGAGGGTCCCGCCCCTGATATTTGCTGGGAACAGGGCCCTGATCACCCCTAGAATGCACAGTCCCTTTCTGTAGGTCAGCTCTGAAAGGCTGAAGGAGGAGATTATAGAAAGGGGAGTTTACAGACATCCAGAGCAGCAGAGATACCCAGCTTCCAGCTCCCCAAAAAGAACTTCAATTTTTCCTTGGTGGGTTTTGCAGATCCCAGCTTATAGGGGGCAGTGGTGGGAGGTCACCCTCATAAGGGGAACACAAGGATTCAAATACCCAGGCCTATGGGAAGACTGATGCTCCTCAGTGTATGTCTGTAGTAGATCGTACTATCACCTTGATCATCATCTCTGCTTTTCAATCCTATTACTGTGGTTAGTGCTGCTTCTATTGACTTTTTACCTTTTCCCCATCGTACTGTTCTGCCTTTGTCAATTTTCATCTCATAGCATTGTAACGTGCCTTCCCTTCAGCCATTTGTTTCCTACCTTTCCTGAGTAAGGAATCTACATAGAAATAAGTACATAAGCTCCTACATACAACTTATTTAAAATTATTTTTCTGCAATGCATCACAGTTTTCTCAAAACAAAAGCCTTTGATAAAATGTAAACTTTAGAAAAATAATTCTTTCTCATTTGTTTAATTTTTTAGACCTGTTGGGCACGAGGTGTCTTTGGGGTATCCAGTTTGTGGAAGGTGGCAGGAGAAAAAGAGGTTTGGCTACTTAGCCTGTTTATGCCCATGTAATTAGTTTAGTTTAGTGTATTTAAACTGGCATAAACTCTGTTGAGTTTGGATTTTTAACTTTGTTCTTTTAGGGTTGTATTTTCTACTGTGTACTAGACCAGATAGATGTTAGGAGACCAAATATGTATTTGCTGTAGGAGGTGGCTCTAGCATGACAAAAATAAAAAGACTATCCAAGAACAGCAACCTTTTCCTTCTTACATGAAGAGGTAAGAAGTGGGGTGTTCAGGAGTCTCTTGCTTTCAAATCTTGAATGCTCACCTTAGTCTTTGACAGTCATGAGCTTTTAGGATGATGTTAATAAGAATTTGAATTTCGGAATTTAGAGGAACAGGCCTTGACCACTCCTAACTTTTAATGTCTTGCCTGTAACATCTGGTAATACTATCTGAGATTATTCCTTAAGAATGATAATAATAATGAATGCATAAATACAGTACATGGTGAGCATATCTGCTTCTCTCAGTCTTCTTAGAGTTGAAACTCTTGATGTTGAGGAAAACCTTTTACAGGAAGTGGCGGTACAATTTCACATTATTTCTGAGCTCAGCCTGACCGAAGCCCATGTCATGTCACTGAAGGGAATGGCCTCTGGCTCTGCAGTCCTGCTTCTGTAACAGCCTCTGCTGGATTCTTTTTTTCCCTTTCCAGTTAGGTGAGCATGTTGATCGTATTATGATACAGTTATTGGAATATAAAACATGCTAGAAGAGGGACAAAAATAGGGAGGTTGATCTGCAAATGGCTCCTACTCGTGCCGGCACTATCTTAAGGTGGCTTAAATGAATCATGAAACTGCACCTTGCTTGAAGGAGAAAAGATAAGATGCTTCTGATTCTGAAAGTCTGTTATTCTTCCTTAGTGTCCTAATAACATCTCGTAGCAGTATGTTATGTTTGAAACTATAGTGGTTCAAATTAAAAAATTGAACTAGAAGAGCTTTCTACAGGGGAAAAGATGAAGGTGTTGGTAAGGGATAAGAGCGATGACCTTTATTTGATGGATCTTACATAAGACACAACAGTTCTCATGAGCTTTTTTGTAATGGTTTTTGCAAGAGTATTCTTCATGCTACCTGAATTTCTGTCTCTGGTTAAACATATGATGTATTTGCTATTAAAACAGAGATTGCCTTTCATGAAAATAAGCTGCCAAGTGAATTGTAAGGCTTGTATACTTGGTTACTGACAGATGAGAGGAACAGCTGCATAAGTTAAAACATTTGAAAGACCAGTAAATGCCAGAAAATGACTTGTCAGACTTCTCTTCTGGTCTCCCATCTGTTGTGTTTGCTAAACCTTGGTTTCAAAATTAACACGTTATGATGTGTCTGAGTGAAAACTGCTGCCTGTTTGCAAGAGGTGGCACTTTGAAAAACTGTGACCCTGGTTACCAGGAAAACCCAATGTCCCGTACCTTTGTCCCCAGAAAACTAAAACATTCAAGCCACTCTGTGGTTAAAAAATTGTGATACATCATTTGTGAAGCTAGTATGCTGAATCAAAAAGCCAAATGACAAATACTTTCAATATAAGAGAATATGGAAAATCATTAACCCTGAAGATGTACTTCACAGATCTACTACAATTTACAGATGCAAAGTAATTTAGTATGATTTCTTTCTTGTTCCCTTCAGTAATAACAGGAAATAAAAGTGGAACTAATGTTATATACTAATATAAGTTAAGATATATTTGATTCAATAAGAGCTAATCTAGTATTGTACGTTTATGTGGCTCTTTAAAAAAGCAATACTTATATGAGAGTATTCCCCTTTCAAGTTTTTAAATAAACGTTCATAACAGCTGCAGGAATTCTGCCTGAGTGTGCCTGTAGTAAGAAAATGGAGAAAAGGCTTTTGTAATAATAAGGCAAAATCCACAGCTGCATTTACTTTTCCCTCTCTCTTGTCTTAAGTACTTAATCCTGTTTCATAACAAGCTGCTGTGACTTATTTGAGGTATTAGTCTTCCAAATAATTCTCCTCAAACTTTTGGTCTAATAACTGTTTTGTTTGTGTATATCTTTAATTGTCAGGAGTAACGTGTCATAGAAATGGAAGTACTTTTTAAGAGTAATTCACTTTCAAGGAAACTTACTTTCAAATAAATGGAAACATTTTATCTATTTCCTGTAAGTTTATCCTTTGTTTTACTTATCTTAATAAAAATATGTTAGCCAGCTGGGAAATACCTGGATTTTTCAAGAAGGAATTAAAGATTTTAGAAAAATCTTTTAGAAAAAAAGACATTTGTCTTTCGGCCATGATAATTTTCCTGCTGTTCAAGTATGCAAATTAGAATTTGTTAAATGAGATAAACTCCGCAGTTATAGCAGAGTGTAATCTCTTATTGGTCCATATTAGAGGTACTTACTACAAAGCGATTGCAAGATAAGAATCTTTTGTGTGTTCTATGCCTGTATTAAATGGTTCCCTGTCTAGATAAGCCCTGTAACTAGTTTGGTGCCCATTTGGTAGTCTCTGAGCCCCAGATGGATTTGGTAGGATTACGTTTTTGTAGATAACTGCATTTCTCATGGTAGGGAAAATTAAGGAACAAGTAAAGGAGAAGAGAATTGGTTAGACATTTGTAACTTCAAGAATCAACATGTCATTGCTTTGTTTTATTCTGTCTTTCTATATTCTCTTATTTCTGTTCCCATACACTTTATTTTATTCCCTTTCAAGTTTTTCTTTTTTGCCCCTTATTTGTGTGCCTTTGCGGGGATTGCCTTTTGCAGAATACTTGGGAAGTTCCAAACAATCCTGACCAATTTGTGGTAATGTTTAAAATAAAGTATTTGTGTCCCACAATCTTCTGAAATGCTTTCAACATCAGAAGCACAGTCTGATTACCTTGAAAAAGGTATGCTGGCATGTGTCAGTACATGCTTGTGACTGCTGGTGTGAAATGCTAAATATCTTACCTGCTTTTAAGATGGAGTTTTATAAATCCATTAAAGAATTAGTCATGTAGGGTCTCTGCAGTAGCAAGGGGCTTAGCTTGTAGGACAAAGGGATGCTGAACAGAAATAACAGAATATTCTCTGGCGTTGTTGGATTCTTTCAGGATTTTGCTGACTCAACCTCTCATCGCAGTGGGAGTTTCAGTTAGCACAGGTTTGCTTCCGTGGGAAGAGATGTGATCTGTAGAAGATCTGTGGAAGACACAGCTCTGCCAGGGTCAGTCTGACGCAGCCATTACAATGGCATGACTGCCTCAAGAGCTGCCTGCTCCTCAGGAGACTCGCTGCTATGTCCATTTTTCTCACAGTTCCTCGTTTCAGTGCCACATCGTGTATTTATGAAGCAGTGCTGTATCCCCAGCTCCGTTTCCCCATCCGCCAAATGAAACACGTTTGCCTGAGCCACTGCTGACCTTCGAAAAAGGAGGAGAGAAGTCTTAGTGGTGATCTGCAGTAGAGGGCATGTTTGCAACAGGGCCTTGCGCTCAGTAGATGCCAAGAGCTCTCTTGAGGTTTTGTGTATGCAGGGTCACAGCTGCTCCTTTGTTTGGTGAACTGATAAATTTAGAAGCTGCCCTGCAGGTGACCCAATGTGCATGTGAATTTTGCAGTCTATGGTGTTCAGCGCTTGCTCTTTTTAATGTGTCTGAACGCATTTAGGTGTGCAGTGAGTGCCCAGGGAGTCAGGGAAGTGGAAAGGTTGCGCTCTGCCGTGTGCACTTCTGCCTTTCCTCTGCCTGGTGAGAGGAACTGCAAAATGTTTCACCTCAACAATGGGTTGTATTATGAAGCTTCTTTGGGACGTGGGTTTCCATTGGAACGTACTTTAGCTGGCAGAGTCTGTGGGTTTTCACCTAAATGCTCATGCAGCTATCTCTATAAAAGCACATATGCTTTTTTAATGCATGAGGTTTGTTTTGTTTTTTAAATAATGGTAGACCTTTATGTGAGTGCATTTGCACACATACTGCCTGTGGTTCCATGTGAGAGCGTTAAAAAGTCAAGTAACCATTACTTCCTACGTTTCCTGTTTTGTTGGTAGCAAGATACATTCCGGTTATTGAAAACCTACTTCTTGCTCAGATTATAAATCATGTTTTTCAACAAATATGATGAAAAGTTACTTATGCCTATCTGGTATGAGGAACTGCAAAAAAGTTTCACCTCCTTGAACATCAAGTACATACATCTATTTTCTGAAGAAAGACTACATAGTCTGGGGTTGGCAGAAATCTCTTGGGTATTTATAATCTCTCCACTGGTGACTTTGGCTTTACTTGCGTATGCTGTCTCAGTAAACATCTCAGACATTTAGTCTGTCTTGCATGTTGTGAAGCAAATGCAAAGGTCCCTCTTGGGTGGTGATGCAGAACTGTTTCAAGACAAAGCTTTTAAGCAGCGCAACCAGAGCAAGAGATCTGGTGTTTGTGTTTGTCCTAAGCTTCATGGCTGTGGCCAAGATGAGTAAAGGTAAATGCTGGAAGCATTTAGAGAGTAAGAGGTTGGCTAATTTTCGAAGGTAGTGTTGTAGATTGCCTTTTTTATTCCTGAAGTCTATGTCATTAGAAATTGAATAGGAACTAGAAGATGCTGCCTTTCAGAGAAGTGAATCAGCTGTTGGGAAGTATCTTACCTGTGTCCACCCTCATGCTGAAGGCAGGGTCAGCGCAATCGAAACCATATTGCTTGGAGCTCTGTCCCCTCAGGTCTTGAAAGCTTCTGTGGGTGGAGATTCCACAGCTTATCTGGAGAACCTGTTCCATGCTTAAGTATCCTTAAGACTGTTCCAAGTCTCAGTTTACTCAGTCTCCCTTTGGAGACTGTCCTTCAAATCCCTCTTAGATCAGCAACATGAAGGTCAAGAAGTTGCAACCTGCTCATTGTCTTGACAAAATGGTGCCAAAGACTCACTCAAAATCTTTCCTTTGTGTAGTGTCAGACCTTCATTTAACTGTCAATCTGCTGTTCATCCTAAATCTGTTCCCTGCACTGCCCTGTACTGTGCTGACTCTCATTAAGACTCTACTTCATTAGTAGCCTAGGCTTTTAAAATGCCAAACCACAGTTGTATTGTTAAAGATCACCCAAATGCATCTTGCTGAATTATCAGGTGATGATTCTCAACATCACAGCATAATCTATCAGGGTTATTTAGCAACTCCTGCTGATCAGATTCATCCTTCTGATCCATTTTTTAGTGCATTTTTTCATCATATTATAAATTACAGTTCTCAGTGGTGTTTCCGTTGTTTTATTCTCTTTCGTGAGATACTCAGCTGTCCTGCTTCAGCTAATGGAGCAGAAGGCAGCAGAAGGTCCTTACACTGATGGATGCTGCTGTTTTCACAGGTGATTGACGTGTCTTCTTGCACCTTTCTGAATAACATTGATTCTTTTCTTCAAAATAGAGAGAGTAGCTTTAAAGCATCTTCAAAATATTTCTGACTTCATTGTTATCTGAAAATTGCAACCCTTAATAATCTGAGAATGGTGTTTTCCTCAATGCAGTCAAAAGAGAGATTAAGGGACAGGGTATAACAGATTTTTTTCAAGTTATTCTTCAGAAATCTTCACAAAAAACTCACTATTAGTCTAAGCTTTAAGAACTCCGGCACTTCTCTGGAATCTTAATGCTAATTGCAAAGCTTCACCTGTTTTCTTTTTGGAATGCCATCAGTGGCACATTCTGTAGCATTGTTATTGTCTGGGATTTTTCGCTGCCTCCATTGTCTCTTTATGTAAGGTAATGGAGAGTTGATTGTATTCAGATCTTATTTATGGAGTATTTTAAGGATATTTGGGATAATTGAATGTGACAGGTGAGTAACAGGTCCTTGATGGTGAATTGTTTATATGGAAGCTCAAGCAGATACAGTAGAATAGATCAGGTTTGTAGGTAAGTTGTGTATTTGAGAACTAAACAGTGTTTACAGTATAGGTGGAAATAGTTGAAAGTGACTGGGTTTTGTTGGGGTTTCTTGAACAGAAAAGGAAGCGTTGTGACTCATTGTTTAATGAGTTGAAGGAGAGGTAGAAGGAAGATGGGGAAGGCAGGACTTAAGGGGAACAGAGTGAAAAACCCCAATGCATTTTTTGACTTTTAAAATTTTCTGTCAGATGAGGAATGTAGATCTTAACTTTAGAGAGCATTCTTTTATTTTATATATTACAAGTGTAATTGCTTTGTGAATAATGTACCTTGTTTCAGTATCATAGCTTTTCATTTGCATATAGATCCTTAATATATACGACATTTAAAGATGAGTGACAGTGAATCATTTGGATAAATACTGTGTAGGAGGTTGTTTTTCTTATTTAAATATCTTGATGCAGTTAAATAATTGTTTCAAATATCTAGGCACAAGATTTTGAATTAATGTTTATGTATTTGCCCTGAGCTGAACTCCTACAGAGTTTTATTACTGAGATTAACAGGTGAATGTTTCATGTTATAAACTGCTTAAACTATAAATCGCTGAAAATCAAAGCCACCTGTCTCAAACAAGCAAACAATACACTTTCATCTCCCCATTAACCCAAATTAAAATATATCAGCCAGGTATAGGGCATACTGGGTAAAGGGTAGAATAGTCTGGTTTTGATTAATTGCTAGCAAGTAATAATAGGAAAAAGAACAATGTCCTGGCAGCCTATTGGTTTCAAAAATTACATTCTAAGCATGAACAATTCTATTGATTGCTTTCTTTGAGGCCCAGATTGTAAACAGTCACTTAGTAGCATCTTTAGGGCAAACAAGTCTTACTGCATTAAGTTAGACGAATATCACATCGCAACATTTTTTTTCCTGGTTGGTGCTCAATTTTTATTTTACCTTTGCCTTTCATTTTACCTTGTTACAGTCCTAATTCATGAATCTATCCACATTTGGTAAAGTTAAGCCTTAGTTAAATTTATGCTCTGTAGAGCTGTCACACGGTTCTAAACATGAACTGAAAATGATGCAGATTTTGGATATTTTAAAGTCTGATAAAGCGACCCAGCTCGGTAGGTTAGAGTGAAATGAAGTAAACTATCTGACATGTTTCTGAACTACTGAGACGTAAGATTTAATATGAACCATAGCAATGCTTTTGCGTTCTTTTCTTAATACCTAAAGTAATAAGCAGTATGCTCTGCCCTGACAGGCTTGTCATTTGGATCATGGGGAGATGCAGCTTGCAGTGGTGAGGTGTCAGGTTCTTGATAAATGCTTACTGTGGATCCAGAAATGAGACCATGAAACTGAGGCTGGTGGAAAGACCTCCTGGCTGAGGCTATTATATGTTGTATGTATTGTATGTCCTCAGGATTGGTGAAATGAGTAACTGCTTGAAGTCACATCTGACCCAAAGAAAAGGAGTACATCCCAACAGGATGAAGGGTCAAGACAGTTTTAAGCTTCCTAGAGACTTCCTTGCCCTGTTCCCCCTTCCCACTCTCTGTTCCTGCCTTTGCCA
This sequence comes from Coracias cyanogaster, assembly GCA_033124195.1. NCBI lineage: Eukaryota > Metazoa > Chordata > Aves > Coraciiformes > Coraciidae > Coracias > Coracias cyanogaster. Next base: position 3,891 of record JAVSBS010024953.1, on the reverse strand, counting down.
TTGTATGTACCTGTATGTGATAAATGAGACGTATTTTACCATGTGTTGCAAATCACCATCTTTTGCTTCAGCTTTTACCAGATTCGTGCATCTATGAAGATTCCTCCAAGAATTCCACACAAATTAGAAGCTAGTTTGTTACATCCAGCTGGTAAGTGCAAAAACTTTTAGTCAATGAGGTCACTCTGTTTCCTTGCTATTGAAAGGAGCATGCCTTTTTATCTTACAATGCTGTAACTAATACAAAATTTGTTTTGATTTTATTAGCACAATAAAAATGTAAGTTGTTTCATTATAACCTGTTGAAAAACTTGTTTGTTCTTAGCAATGAGATTTAAAAGTTGATTTCAGAGAATGTGCTACTGTTTTCCCTTTTTAGTTCTCTTTGCTGGTAGCAAAACATGGTGATTCCTTTATCTTAGTGTCTTCTGTTTTTCCAACTGATCTGCTCAGTCTTCTGTGTTTCAGGCTGAGCTGACCAAGGATGGATCTCACTCAAGTAGATACCTCAAAGTAGCAGAGAACTTCAGATACAGAGTCTTATATAGATTGCTAAGCCCAGGTTTTTTCCAAAATGAAGACTCTGAAAGAATCCAGTCTTTCCGGTTTCAAACTTGCTCTTTTGCCGTCTGGTGGCAAAGCTGAAAATTGATGTAACCTCCTGAATAGAATTACGCACTTTGTCATCTTTTTTCTTTTTTTAACCTGGCACTCATTTTTAGTTTCTTTGTCTGTGCAAACTGAGTCTGGAGAAACCTGTTAGTGCTCTGGAAAGTCTCTACTTCAGCATGCTGTAAAAATGTGAAAAGCAAAAAATGAATTCAGTTTTCAAATGTTAGGTGGCATTTTTGGAAAAGCAAGGAAGAAAAATCTACTACAGTCTGAGAAAATGTAAGAGATTACTGAAGCCTGATTTTTTGAGGGTATTTTAAAAGTAACTCTGAGGGGAGCAACAGTGAAGATAGTGAATTTTAGTCAAGCTTCCTGAATATTTCTTGGATTTGTGTTAAACAAATGATTCTTATGAGCCAAGATTACTCCACTTCAAAGGCAAAGTTTTAGTGTGGCTTAGGGCATTTAGCTCTGCTAAACTGATCCTTTAGTGAAACATACTTTTTTAATAGTGTCACTTAATGAATGGTGTGTTTAATATTGCTGAAAAAAAAAGTTTTTTCCATTTCAGGGTGTATTTTAGAATGGCCTTCAGTTATTTTTTTAAGAAAGCTACAATCCTGCTAGTAAACTGTGACATGTGTTGGCTCTTTTGTCCCTTGTTACTGGGCATAAAGGATGTGAACATTAAGACTGCAATATGACGTGAGTTTAGATCAGCAGTGCTGCAGCTCGCAATTCCCCCTGGCCACTCCTTCTTGCCTTCCTACTGTGCTGTGCTCTGTTGACACAAGTCCATTTTGGCCCAGGAGCCCATTCAGGTGACAAGCAGCTGTTTATACAAGAAGCAAAACCCCTCCAAACCAAAAGACAGGAGTCCTTTCTAGATCATTCTCTTGGTTTGGTGTATCAGTTACTGGTAATGCTTGTGCCACAACAAAGTGGAGAAGCGCACAAGCTGGTCAATGAAACGGTGATAGTTTGACCTTCTTGTGGTTATGGTAGTGCTTGGTCTTGCTGAGGACCTCTGCCTTCCATCTCTTTCAGCTGCTTGCTTAATTTAGGCAAGCTGAATGCCGTAGCTCTAAGTAGCGGCTCTCCTGCGCAGGGTGGTGGAACGGGTGCTGCCAGTTACTGAGACTCCCACTATTTGTAGAAAAGAGCTGCTATTAGGCTACGTGTGGACTAGGACTAAGAGGGTTGACCTACTATCTGCAAGTGTTGCTTGTTGACCATAGAGGAAGCTGGACAGGAGCCTACCACCGTCACTCTTGCGAATGATGTCCTGTGTTGGTCATGTGCTTCTTCCTATACTTTTCTCTCTCTTTTTCAGTCTTCCTTATACTTGCCTGTCTAAATCCCATTCTCTTTGACAGTGCCATGGTTTTCCCACTTTTTTTGCCTATTTCTAGCTTTCTCAAGCCACTGCACAAGTCACCTGCAGTTTCCTTACCTTAGCTGTGTTTTCCCCTCTCCCACAGAGTTAGTTAGAAAAAAACAACATATATTTTGTATGAAACAACTTGTATGAGGTTGTTTCAGATTGGAGGCAGTTCTGAATTCTTCCTTCTATCAGAAACTGTTGGCTGCTTTTCAGAAATAAATAAATAAAAAGGAAAAACCAGAAGGGGACAAAAAAAAAGGTTAGGAAATATATGTCCATTTTTACAATGCAAGAATCAAGTAATTCCCCACTGTTTTCCCCCTCTGTTACTGAGATGGCTTTTTATGTGGAAGCCATTTTTCTAGAAGCCTAGAAATAGTCTTGGTCAATTAGTGCATAGTTACTCAAAAAAGTGGTTCTGCCTTGTTGACTTCAAATTTGTGAGACCTTGCTCCTCGTTTAGATGTGACTCAGCCTGTTCCTGGCATCAGCTTTCCCTCTTTGACTCCTCTCTCTCCCTTCTGAGGGTGCCGTTTCACATTACACCGAAGTCAGCAGAACTGAGGGCTGTAACTCAGAGTTGGACGCTGCGCAGGAAGTGGGACCTCGGCCACATGTCTCCATTACTTCTGTTGTATCAAACTGGAGTGGGAGATCCCTTTTGCTGATGCTGTGTGGTTGTATCGGATAACACGCTATATGAAACCATACCCACCATGCCCTTCACCTGTAATAGATTACACAGATGGATATGAGGTGGAAGTGGCATTATATATAGGGCAATTACACTTTTAATGATTCACTCTTTGCAAGTGTGGTGTCCAGGACACCTAAATTGATGCTATGTATGAAAGTACTTCAGCAAAATCCAGTATTTTCATTTTTTTCTAGTTTCTGAAGGGAAGTTGAAATAAGGTGTTCTGGAGATAATAGAGCGGGAATATTTCCCGGGGACAGTGATTTTCTGCAGACCCTAAATTTGTAAAGCACAAGCTTCGCAGATTTTTTTTTTTCCTTTTTTATCAACAATCAAAAGAACTAAAAAAAACGCAAAAACTTTGCACAACCACTTACACAGTTTCTAAGATTGTGTTCTGGAAGTGGCTGATGTTACTGAGCCTGCTTGTAGAGGAATGATACTACCAGCATTTCTGTTAATTCTCTTCTTCCAAGTTTCGTCATCTTTTATGTGTTGTTTCACAGGGTGGTGCTCGTCATTTTATATCCTGTGTGATAACCCTTTGCTATTATGCTAAATAACTTCCTCAATAACTATTTTAAACCATTCCCTGTCTTGTTTCTCCTACAAGTGTTTTAACCTTTTTTGGCAAAGGATTCCCCAACGATTTATCACACTTATCTGAACTCTTCTTGATGAGCAGCCTCTGGACTGAAAGCAGAAGATATCACTTCTGAACACTTGAACTGAACAGAACACTTGAACTGTTCTGGCCAGAGTAGTACACAAAGGTCTAGAAGGAAGGAATGAACTACCGCTGTTCTTGATTAATTCCACAGACTAGTATATGCCATTTAACCTCTTCATTTCATCTGTAGGTAATTAGGAGTTCTCAGTGTGGTTAAACCTGTCAAATCCACATGAGACAAGAGAGATTTCAGTGTTTTTATTAGAATTTTTGGTGCCTAGAATGTTGTGGTGGGTTAACTTCGGCTGAGTGCCAGGTGCTCACCAAGCCGCTCTATCACCCCCTCCTTCTTCCCCTCTCCCTCCTCAGCAGAGCAAAAAAAGGGGAGGAAAATAAGATGAGAAACAAAAGCAATTTAATAATAGAAGCAAAGCCAGGCAAATCTGCACGCGGAAGCAAAGAAAAACAAAGATTTATTCTCTACTTCCCATCAGTAGGTGATGTTTGGCCACTCCCTGGGAAGCAGGG
>JAVSBS010024952.1:0-22646 GCA_033124195.1 Coracias cyanogaster | reverse complement strand
CCGCCCCCGGCGGGGGGCCGCGGCTCGCCCGGGGGGCGGCCGGCGAGGGCGGCGGCGGGCCGGCCGGCGGGGCCCGGTCCGGGTCCCGCTCCCGCGGGCGCGCCCGGTAGAAGCCGCCGGGGCGCCGGCTGCGCTTGACGAGGAAGCCGCGCGGCATGGCGGGGCGGGCGGCGGGAGCGCCGCGCCACCGGCCCGCCCGGCCTTTATACCCCCGGCGCCCGCTCCCGCCCGGGCGTCATCCTCCCTCCGGCGGCCGCCGCCAATGAGGAGTTGGGGCCGGCGCTGGCGGCGGGGGGAGGCGGCGGGGCCGGGCCGGGGCTCCCCGCTGCCGGGGCTGGCGCGCTCAGGCTGCGGGGACGGGCGGGATGTCCCCGGGGGCGCACCCCGCGGCGCGGGGCCGGGGCAAGCGGCGCTCGGCGGGGCGGAGTCCGGTGCGGGACCGGGAGAGCGGATCCGAGACGGGAGAGACGGCGGGCCGCAGCCCGTGGGGCGAGGGGCCGGGGCAGGGCTCCGGCAGGAGCATCTGTCGCGGGGCTTTGTGCCGGCAGCGCTCACAGCCCGGCGTGGCCCCCGGGGCGGAGCGGGAGCCGGGGCCCGCTCTGTCCTTCAGCACCGCCGCGACAGGGCCTTGGCACAAGGACCCGCTGTCGCGACGAGCTCCCGGTGCAAGAGCAGCAGCCCCGCCGCTGCCGCTCGATACGCTGGCCCGGCGGCGCGCAGCGGCTGCGGTCCCCGGCAGCTTCGGCCACGGGCAGAGCTGCGAGCCCGGGGGAGGCAGGGCCGAGCTGTGGTGCGGCAGACTGCGGCAGCGCCGGAGCCCGCCCGCCCGCCGGCCCCGATGCCGTTCGTGGCCCGTTAGCGGGGGCCGCCGGCGGCGGGGGCGTCCCGGGGCGAGGCAGCGCCCGCCTTTGCCAGACCGAATCGCCTGCTCGGGAACGCCGTTGTTTCCGTGGGGAACGACGTGCACTTGCAGTGGGTTGTCCGCTGCCCTTCTGGTCCCACCGCCCGTTACCAGCAGCTCCTGTTTGGTCACTTTTATCCGAACCTGGCTCTGGAGGCAGGACAGTGCGAGCCCCCCCGGAGCCCTGCTGCTGGCAGCATACACAAGATGGCGTGCCATGGAAAACGACCCTGCTGAAACCTCCCTCCAGCCCTTGCCCAGGGACAGACATCCCTTGCCACGGTAGAACGGTCGGGCTCACCATCTCGGGAGCATCCCCCAGCAGGAGAATAAATTAGAGAGCCCTGGGAGGAAGGGAGAACCAGCACCTCTAGTTCGAGGGGCTTTCCAGATGTGGCAAGAAAGATTTGAAACCTTTATGCAAGAACAGAACTTGCCCCACCTGCTCCAAATGCTCAACCACTTGTCTAAGTGCTCTGATTATATTTGCCTAGCAAGGTCTTAATCATGTTTTATATTACTCTCCTCTCCCGTTTTCATGGTTGCACTGAATTTTAGATTAGATTATAGAGTCTGCGGGCTAGAGATCACCCCTTGTTAGTACAAACCACTGTTTGTTGAGACCAATGAGCCATGCTGCAGCACCCCACTGACTGACTGCATGATTTTTGCCTGATATTTGGCTTGACATTTGTAACTGGGACTTCCCAGCTACATTTCTCACTGAATAACTGGATCTCTGGTTACAGATCCATTGTACTTTACTGTTCCTCCAAGCAATGCGTAAATAGTTCTTCCAGTTTCCCCTTGTAAGCAATGTTGCATTTGCTCTTGTCATGTTGCAAAAGCAGGCAGTGGTAGGAATGTCCAGCTCACCTTCTGTCCTAAGGGGTGAGGAACCCAATGCTGCCTTTTCCTACGTAAGAGTAGCAGGAGGTGAAGTGCCAGTTGGAAAGCAGGTGCATTGAGTGCGTTTATCGGGACTTCAAACATTTTTCCAGTAAAAGCTGTAGGCTGCGGTTGCATCAGGGAGTTTCCTCAGGCTCTCGGTGTCATGGTCTGAGATGGCCCAGAGGTCACAGGAAGACTGTGGGTAGGTAGCTTAGAGTCTCCCCTTCTGAAGTTGCAGAGGTGGAATCACTGTTCCACCTCCCCTCTTGCTGCTCCTTTTGCTGCACTTCTCAGCTCTTCCCTGTGATTTGGGGGCGTTTGTCTGCCCCGTGCTCCAACAGCGCACTTGTTGCACAGCCTTCCTGTAGCCTTCTCCATCTGCCTCCAGTTTGTTATCAGTTTCTGAGGTTGGACCCAAAGCCACAGAACCCATCATCCCACTATCCATCATGCTGCAGCACCCACAGATCTTTAAAAAAACACTGGCAAAACTGGGTTTGAAGTCGTTGCAGCCATCTTGTGACTAGTTTGTCTGAACTACCATATTGTCTTCTCCAGGTTGCTCCTGCCCTGGTGCTGGCTGCCAGTCCCCTGGCTGCCTTTCACAGAGTCATTGTAGATTATTTCCCATCCCTCCCCACAGTCACAAGTGAGTTTAGCCCTGGTGACTGACATTACACCCACCTCTCGCAGCTTCTGAGCTTTCCCAATGGTTACATGGGTTTGTCTTCTTGCTTTCAGCTTTTACTCCTTCCCAAAACTTTATCATTAGAAAATTCAGGTAATTTATAAGACTATTTAACAATTTTGTGCACGCAACCCCCAAATCCTATGGAAATTTGCTGGATTTTTTTTCCCCATTAACTTACTAAATTCCATTAGTCCCATCACATAGCTGAGGGTGCAGCCCTTGACCCATCTGCACATCATACAACACAGGAACTTTATTTAAGGTGGAGGCTTTCCTAAGCAAGAAACTGAGCAACGTCATTGCTCCTGACCATACACTGCATTCCCTATGCTCTGACAAAATCAGGATAGACTTGATCAAACGTATTGGCTGCTTACATAGGAGAGTCATCCTTAGATTACCTTAAATTAACTAAATGGTTAATCCCACTGTAAATAGGAAATCAAACTTCTAGTGAAAACATGGAGTAGCTGGTGAGTGGAAAGGACATGGGTACTCCTGGGGAACTGGTAGGAGTGAGAACAAGAGGACACAGTTCTTCCTCTTACATTCTCAGACCACTCCCTTGTTTCTAGTTGGAGTTGAACGCCGATGTGTGTCGGGAATGGAAACAAGAGTGGTATGATGCTGCTCTGCTTCCCATTTGGCAGAAGCTTCCTAGTTCATGTGAAGGGACTTCTACCCTTGTCCATAAATCTGCTGCTAAAATAAGCCTGGGAGAGTTCTTCAAGCCTTGTCAAGATTCAGCAATCAGACTCAATGATGGCTGGATCAACCTCTTGAGGACCTGCCAGTGAGGACAGGCTTCAGGTTCATGTAGATATCTTCCCCTGTTGGAACGGAGAGCGCCTGGTGCCTTCTGGAGGATGCTCCATTCGATTGCCTGAAGGGCTCCAGAGCATGGCACTGGCAGCTCCTGACCCAAGTCCTCCTCCATCTCAATGCCCATGCGCTGCCTAAGGACCGTGATCTCTGGCTGTGAGGGAGGAATCCCACTGCTCCCAGCCCCAGCCGTGTCTCCAGCAGAGCCCCGAGGTCAGTGGTGGCTCCTTGCCTGACACCTGGGAGCCTGCACTGCCATTGGAGAGGAGGTGTAACATGGTCCCCAAATAAAACGTTGTTAAGCAAGCAAGCAGCTGCATATGATGTTTCTAAACAGTCTTGGGGCATAAACAGCAAGAGGAATGTATGAGAGCAAACTCAGCTGGGAGGGAGAAGGTCTTGGGTGAGGTCTGGTTCTCAGAGAAAAGCCCAAAAACTCTTCTGGAGGCTGAGGGGGCAGAAAGAAAAAGAGAAATGCCTTTGGCCACTTAATGAAAGAAAAAATAACCACAACTTTAAAAAATAAGAGTTAAAAATAAAATAGAAAATAACTATAAGCAAAGGATTAAAGAACATTTCTCTCCTTCATGTTTCCCCTCCACACCACAAAAAAAATTGTTGTGGTTGAATTTTTTATATTCCAGAGTTTCAAATAAAGTTGACTTTTAAATCTTCCCCCAACATCTGGTTTATAATTAAAGGAGCAGTAAATAGGAGGGAGACAGAAGCTGCCTCAGAAGCCTGCCCTTGATACATGACCCTCCAGCAACGTAGCTAGATGAGCCATACCACCCCCAGGCTCCGGCACTCAAACAAAATCCAGGCTGGTTTTGGGGGCCCCACAAGCCATTTCCTCTCCCCCTAGAAGGAGGCTGCGAATTACCTTGCTGCAGTTAGGGATCTGATGCTCGTGACAGACAGTGAAGGAAATATCTGCATTATGAGGATATGGGTTGTCTAATATAACTGACCTTGCTGGTACCTTAATTGTGTTTTGTTTTACCTGAGGACAAACTGCCTCAAGGGGAAAAGGATGCTAACAGCTGCTGTGTTTTTCTTCATCGCTCAAATATTAACAACAAGTTTTCTGTCAGAGAAGGTAGGAAATGGTATGCTGTGAAGGTACTTGGGCTAGATGGATTTGAAGGGATTTTAAGACACTGTAAAAACGTTCAGCCTTCCTCTTTTTTGTAAACGAAGTGATGCTGGCGGTGTTGCCACGCTGCCATCGCTAAGCTGCTGTTGGGAGGACAGTGGTGCTGCAGCTCCTGTCCCTACAACATAAGCGAGCAGCAGCATGAGGGCCAAACGAGCACTCCCTCATATTGGCTCTCCCCCACCTCCATCTGCATTAGCCCATCACGGGGACACCAGGTCCTCTCCAGGGAGCAACCCAACATTCCCAAACTCATACAAGTCATCCAGGAGACTCAATGGGACCTTTATGACTTTTGTTATTTCATTACGGATTTCAGCTCATACCCCACAGGCTGAAGCCATTTGCCATGACAAATTTGCCTGTAACAGAGTTATTTATTGATCTCGCCATGTCATAAATAGGAAGCTTTGGCTTCCTTTGGCATGAGATACTCAGCAGTCTGTTTCCTACAAACATCATTATATGTTGTAATTCACTGAAAAAGATACTCCTTGTACAGAAAGGTCATGGTTATTAATTATATGAATAGCAACAGTGGCTTTCAGCGAGGCCGAGTCCCAGCTGCGCTGTGTGCAGATGTACATGCAGATAGGTGGACAGTTCTGCGTGTGGAGAGTGCAACAACCAAAGAGACAAGAAGACAAGACAATGGGAGGATGGGAGAAATTAAGCTCCTGAGTGGTGCCTCTGCTGCGCGCTGGGCTGGATGGCTCTGTACCTGCCTCCAGTAAAGTCCAGGCAAGACAGAAAAACCAGCAGTTTGCTTTATTTCCCAAAAGGGTTCAATCCAGGAGGTTTTTGAAGAGCAGAGAGCAGGACTAGGTGAATCACAGCCACAAATACTTTGTTATGGCCTCACTTTATGCTGCTCTTGTGCTGGCGCACGTCCAGTCCTGCAGGAACGCGATGCAGGGAGCTGAGCTCTCAGGAAAATATTTGCCTTCTTCCCAGCCCCCCCGAGATTCTTTCTATGCCCCTGTGTTATGGCCAGCTTCCTCCATAAAATTCTTCTGGCTCAGAGGGGCAACAGGAAATTCCCCAGGGCTGTTGCCCAAGACCTTTCTTACATCCCCACTGCATAGTACCCTGTCTACTTCTCCTTCCATTTTATTCAGGTGCCACCAAATTCCCAGTTCCCTCTCCTGCCTGAGCTGCAGGTAGCTCCTGCCAGAAGGACGACGTTATTGCAGCTTTGCTTGCCTATGCAAAGGAATGGCAGAAATTATGGAGGAGTAAGGTGCAGGTACGTGCTGGCCACTGCAAAGCAGGTGGAGCATAGGAGCCATCATTGCCAGCAGCAGTTGCAAAGGGGCAGGTGGAGCACAGGAGACACTGATAAGGAAAAACAATGGCAAGAAATGGGAGAAGGAGAGTAAAGCAGCACAGAAAGCTGGCTAGAAACAGCTGGACAGAGTAGCACCCTAAGGAAACAAGCAGAAAAACTGCATTACAAGGAAACAAGCCACATCTGAATTGTGTGCCTGCATCTCAGAAATGCAACAAGGAGGGTGACAGCTCCCAAAAGGAAATGGCGATTCATCTTCATGCAGGGAATATGAAGGAGAAGGGCAAAGAAAAGGCAGCACTGAGCAAGAGACCTGCTTCTCTTTTTTGAACATGCCCCTCTGGCTTCTGAGATCAGTCACACTTTTCATCTCCAAATGAGACCTTGCAAATGCCCATCGTGCACGAAGCTTCGGAGGGATGAGGCTGCAGTCCTGGCTCTTGGCAGGTGCGTCAGGCTGGAGACTACGCCTGTCTTTGGTGGGTCAACATCCATGGGCAACCTGAGGGGTCAACGACAGAATGCTCTGCTGGCTGACAAGGTCAGAAAAGGGAAAATGTGGCTGTGCCTCAGGATGATCCACAGGGAAACCTCCTCATCAGCTGCATTCTCCTCCCTCCTGCTGGGGAGGGCAGTAGCAGCTGGAGTGTGTCTCCAGCAGAGCCCGAGGGGAAGAGCAGCACCAAGACAAAATCCTTACCTTTTGCAAACCGAAAAATCAAGCACAAATCTCGTTGTTTTGAAAATATTTTTTTCCGATTAGGACTTAACTGTTTACTCCAAAGTCAGACAAAACGCAGGGGACTCAAAACCAGCATCAGGCTCTGCTTACTGCAACCATAAGTGATCCCTAGCCATTGCCATACAGGATTCTCCGAATACATCTGCTTTGCTTTTTTCATGACATTTGATTAAATTCTCACTATCCTGACTATTAATTAAAGTGCTTGGAGGCAAGGTCCAAATTTCACTTCCCCTCCCAAGTTCATTGGCTCCATCCTCCTCCTTCTCCTCCAAATATGTTTTGCTATAAATTACTGGCACTGTTTCTGTTGATAGTCAACATAATCAAACATTTGTAAGCATGCTGTCTCTTCAATCTGTTCAGTTGATGCACTTTACCTGATCTTTCATTAAAGTAATCAAAACACTTGCTGTGCCGCGTCTAATGAATGTTGCATGTATGATTAAGTACTTTCATTCATATTGCAAGTTTGATTTGATGTAATCTGCCTTTCAGACAGCCATTAGCCTAGCTCCTGCGTGAATTCGATTAATTGGCTGAATTCTTCCAGATGTCCATTAAGTATTACAGGAATTTCTATGTAAAAACAGCAGGGACCATCTAACGGAGAAGCAAACAATGATATGTTATATTGCTGCCATGACTTACAAAAAGCTGGATTCATTTTCATTAATAAAACATCTGTACTCCTGCACAGCTATGCATCAAGATGCATTTATTTTATATGTTTATTTCTCTTATTACTATAAATAGACAGCTAAACAGAAGGACAGTATGTTCAGTTGGAAGATACACAAGCAGAACTGTATCAGAAAAGAAAATAGCAATAAAGAATGGTGGAGTTAGGACTTAAAATAAGCATTGGGCATTGTAGCAAACAAGGCAGTGACTCCTGTGTGGTATTTCTTAGCATAAAGGCATTTTTCTTTAGACGAATTACAAATCTGCAAAACGGTCAGCTCTTGGGTTAAAATGTCCTGTGCCCAGGTCATGTTTACAGGGCTCATCACACCTTTGGATATTAGGAAGCACCTCCTCACAGAAAGGGCGATTAGACACTGGAATGGACTGCCCAGGGAGGTGGTGGAGTTGTCATCCCTGGAGGTGTTTAAGGAAAGATTGGATGTGGCACACAGTGACAGGGTCTAGCTGATGTTGTGGTGTTGGGTCATAGACTGGACTTGATGATCTTGGAGGTGTGTTCCAGCCTCAGTAATTCTGTGATTCTGTGAAAAATGCAGTTCAGCATTTTCAAATGGTACAAGGTAAAGAGAAAAATTGCCATAAAAATAAACAAGTCTGATAAAGTTTTTCTTCATTCTCAAAATGGAGATTTTCTTCCCTTTTCTTTCATTAAGGTGCACTTCAGAAGGAAATCACTTTTTCCTAAAAAGCAAAGCTCCCAGGAGCCACTTTGGGTTCAGTGCCTGCTGTACCCAGCCTGTGCAGGGGATGGTGATGTTTCAGGGAACAGGGAGAACACCTCCACACGCAGCTGTATCTCCCTTAACTTTCCACTGACCTTCCTAGATCTAAGACCACCTTTCAAAGGACCATATGAGATCTCAGGGCCTCCTTGCCCCTTTTGTCCCCTCTCCCTCCACCTCAAATACCCTTCCCATCCTTGAAGAATAAGCACTGGGCCAGAAACCCCGATGGGCAGACTGGCAAGAGTTTGATGCTGACCCTGCAGCCTGAACTCAGCACAGCTGTATCTTCCCAAACACACTGCACATCTCCTCAAAGCCATGGAGCTGTAGGGCTATACCTGATGCTACGTCTACAGCACTGTGCTGAGTCAGAGGCTGGGGAAGGGAGCAGAGCTGCAGCAGTTCAGCAGCGTTGCAGCTCTTCCTGGTGATGCTCATGCAGGCGGCTCAGGCGCCACTCACCCTGGGGGAACAACCAAATCAAGCTCTTCCCTCTCCTCCCAGCTCAATCTTTCCCTACTGCTGCTCAGCCTTAGAAGTGTGTTTGGTCTTTGACATACCACTCCCAAGATGGGGAAAATTATTGCTGCTTTCCACCACGTCAGGATTTTACTGAGCCCCTGTCCAAATTAGCAGGAGCTGGTACAAGCCAGTTCATTTTGCAAAGGCTGTTTAATAGATCCTCGACTTACAGGAGACAACCAAAAGAGTATTGTTCAGCAAAACCTTGCTCCAGTACCCATGTAACCTCATAAATGTATGATCCTATCAAACCTAAATCTTGACACTAACCCATTGCAACAGTTCCATACCAACAACAGGGGAAAGCAAAACACAGGGATTTGATTGACTACTTTGATCTCTGTTACAGAGGGATTTTCTTATCAGGGACAGCAGTGGATTGACTGGAGAAGGGGAGAGGACGCAGGAGCCAGGGGAGAGTGGGAGGTGAGACAGGCTTTCCTCGGCATGCTGAGCAGCCTCAGCAGCAGCACCAGGAGAAACACTTCACCCCTTTGAATCCTATCAATCAGAAATCTCACTCTCAATGCAATGAAAACAGTTCCTAGATTTTTTGCACAGAAGAAAATAGTGTAAATATCATGCATAGGCAGCCACACTAAAAGTGAAATGCCGCAAAGCAAACCAAGCCTTTGCTGGGTTCTAGTGCTGTGTGTTTTTCAAGGCAAATGTGGAAAAGTCACGTCTTCTTTTGAAGCCTGAGAGACTGAAAAATTAAATCAAGGGGCTTTGTTATTGCTGTTTTACTAATACAAATGTTTTGAAATCCCTGCCTTTCATATGTCTCTTACAAATAAGCAGAAATGTGTGATGAATCATATTTGCTTTTAATTCCTTTAATAGATTCTTATCTCACTCACTAGCATCTAAACAATTCTTGTTTCTGTAACAATCCCTTCCTCAGTAGTCAATATTGCTCTCAGACAACATCTTTTTTGGAGGTTCATTATGTTTATTCTGTGGCTGAGACTCATTATACTCAGTTACTTATTTAAAAGAATAAAATGACAGCAAATGCTTGCATTTATCATGTCTCCCTTTACACATTTATAAAATATATTTCAGCAAGAAGGCCCAGCCACTCTCACAGTTTTGCAAAACAAAAACCAGCTGGCCTTCCTTCCTAGTCATCACTCCCAGAGAAAGGAATACTAAAAGGCGATGGTAGAGTCTAACCTCGCTCACTAAATGAGACTCCGCTGACGCTAATGGGAGATTTGGCAAAGACAGGAAAATAATTTATGAACTATTTGATTTTTTTTTTCAATTACAAAATAAAAAACTTTGGGAATAATTATGAAGAAAGAAGCAAATGAAAACACCACCATAAGCCATGGTGAAATGATACATGTGGAACCAGCCCAATAAATAATTTGGATACCCAAGGACGGGTTTGAATCTTCCTGAATTACCAAAATGTCACCCATCTACCACTGAAGAGCTTGTAAAAAATGCTCACAATTTTTCCATGGGAATAAATTCTCAGCCCTTTAAACTCCAAAACTCGTGGAATGTCTTCTATTCATGTTATTCCCATTTCCTAAAGCAAACCTCAGGTCCTACAGTGGCACCCACTTCTATTCACTCTACCTCTGGCCCTCAGAAGAGAGGTGCTAACTGGCCCACAGTCATAGCAAAAGGTTATCAAGAAACCTATATAGATTATAATCAGCGTAATTATAAAAACAGAGAGCGGCTTGGCCTCAGAGAGCTGTAAAATGCATTTTTAACTAGGCCATTGATATAATAGAGACAAGATGAAAAACAAGAGAGAAGGGCAGAGGTTCGGCTGTGTGGCCATTCTGGGAACAGACTGAAAAACAAGAACAAAGCTATTCAGAGCAGGTCATTAAAAAAAAAAAAATTGAAACCAAGTCTAAAAGATAGGAAATAGAAATATGACACGGTAGCTTACAAAGCAGAGGTCAAAAAGACATCGGTAATTAATGATGAAAAGATAAAGAACCAAGCACTTAATTTCAAAGAAATAGCCAGGAAAGGCATAATGGTACTGTAAGCAGGAGAAAAGATTTTGCAGAAGTAAATGAAAATGAATAAGATCTCAATAGAAGAAAAATGGATAATTGAAAAAGTAGAAGAACTGTAAATTGCTGCAGAAATTCACCTGGAACATAAATCAGTTTTTTAGGACTGAGGGTGAAATACTGTTTTGAATGGATCCATTTTTTCAAAGGTGCACACTGCCAATTTTGATCTGATACTGTTCCACATCCAATTTTTGTGCATGGAAAATACAGGTGAAAATATCTACTGTGTTTGGAAGTTTAAAGACTAGTTTCTGAAATGCAGACCAATGAATTTTACTTCTGTTTCATCCAGAGATGCCTACTGGAAGGAAAGGGCTAGGAAGCACAAAGCCAGAGAAATGGAGAATAGCAGATGTTTTCAAACAGCAGATCCAACCCCTTTGTTGTTCCCATGTTTTCTTTTTTTTTGTTTTCTGAGCTTCAACTTCAGATAAGCAAAACTAGATAATGCAGAGTGTAAAACAAATGTGGGCAGCCTAGACCCATACAGCCTCCATTATTCTCTGGAGCTGTAACAAAAAGAGTACATCTCAAGAGGAAAAAAAAATAATAAAAAAACAGGGTGAAGGTATGGCTTTTCCACAGTCACTGGTGCAGGAGATTGTCCCACCAGCTCCACCAGAGAAAGATGAAGAAGAGTGAGTAGTTTATATTACAGAATTGCTTCAGTTCATTTCCCAGTTAAGGCTCTTTTACTTGGCTCCACGAACTGTATGAGAAGACTCCTTTAAAAAACCCATGGTTGTGTCAAGTGACATCTTAAGCAGGTCACATTTTTCAGAATAATCAAATCTGACCTGCCCCTCTCTTGGTGGAGTCCCCTGATGCTGGTAAGCAGATCCCCGGCATGTAGCATGGCAGAGCCCTGGACAGAAGCACACAGGGCAGTGGAAAATTTATTTGCTCTTCAGAAGAAGCTGCCGCACCGGAGGTTTGATGTATTATGTAGTAATGCATAAGCCCTTCCACCAGACAGTGACTGCTTCAGCCCTATCAGAAGGATTAATAACCGCATAACCCTGGTACTGCAGAGCCAGCTCAGACACTGTAATTCCCAAGGGCTGGACCGCAATCCTGAACTTTCACACGAAGAAGTAATCTGAGATGCTATGGACTGTAAAATATAGCAAGGTTCTTCTGAGAGAAGATTGGTGACACATCCACCTGGTACAGTTGTAGGTTTCAGGCAGTGAAGGAGGACATAGGTGGTAGCTTCTCTGTGTAAAGGTGACCTGGTTTTGCAGGCAAGACACTGTTTTTCAGTTGCACATCTGTGTATGAATCCAGGAAAAGAAAGAGAGTCCATGATATTCTGCATTTCAGTGGGACTTGGCAAAACTAAGAGTGTATGTTCTGCCATCTCCAGAAACCAAGCAAAAGAAATCCTAACAGCTGTAGGTGTTGAGTGAAGGCATAAAGCCCTTAAACACCATAAGTCACCCCGGGTGCATCCCCCAGTGGACACTGAGCCATAATCCCTGAGCACCCAGTGCTCGCAGAGGCTTAATTCCTTTCAACAATGGGATGAGCTGGGAACTGTATCCTTTCAGGATTTACATAACACCCCAGTGCACATGTCTTACATGATAAGAGCTGCTTGTTATGTCCTGAATTCACATTTTTACAGCCATTCAGTTCATATTGTGTTTCTCTCCACAGTAGGAAAATCCAAGCTACCAGAATTGCCCTCAGCCCACCAGCATGCTAGGTTATGAGCTTCACAGCTGGCTCAACTCAGCAGAAAGCACTTCTGCAACCCGTGTCCCGGGTGTGACCCTTGCCTCGACACACACCACATCTCCTCGTGGCCACCTCCCTGCAATTCCACCCATCACACATGGATTTTATGTCCTCTAAAGATACTGCAGCAGGAACGTGTAAGAGGATGTTGGAGTTGGAGGCAGTTATGTGGGGAAGGGCGATGGCTCACTGATATTTGTGAAAAGCAGGCCAAAGGATACTGATGTGAGCCAGGGACACAATCTTATTTAACCTTGCTTTGTCCTTTATTGGTCTTTTTATGTGTATTCGTCTCTTGTACTCTTCCCTTAAGGGAAGCTATGATTGTGTCAGCGTGGATACTGCATCCGCTGGAATGAAGTTTGCTTTGAAACAAAACTGGTTTCATTCTTAGTTCCTTTGAGAGGGAGCAGCAAGTCTGACACGAGCTTTCCTCACTTTAATTACTGTAAGTGTTTTCTTCATGCCAGCAATCTCCCATGGATGCAACAATCAATTCTCTAGACAAGGACAGGTGAACAACTAACACATCTAAACTGAAAAGAGAAGAGAAAAGAGGTATGAAATTGAGAAAAAAACCTACAATGAAAATTAGCTCAACCTTCGCTTGTCAGTTGATATCGTTGCATCTTCCTTTCCCATCAACTGTGTTTCTTTGTTCTTCTCCTACAACCCCAATAACTACTTCACCTGCAAACTGGCAGCTTCACAGAGCTCCCTGGGCTCTTCTTCAGCAGCACAAGGCACTTATCTCTAGCTGCAGTGACTTTTTTTTATTTTGCCAGGGACACATTCCAGCATTATTAACAGTGGGGTTTTCGACATAAGTTTTAACCTCATGACACTTCTCCAAATCTACAGCAGCAATATTGGAAAGTCCACACAGATGTAGACTTCAGTAGCTGAAATAGACAACTAGTTCTTTTCTCAAGGACTTTGGTGCACTTAAAATTGAGAATATGCTTGGAGTAAATACACGCTAGGGCACAGTCGGGGGACACATATAGACATGCACAGAGCTCAAGGCACAAACACAGCCAGTAGATGAAAACAAAGATGAACATACAATGGGTCTGTTTAACATTTCAAAATACTGTCATAGAAAAAGAAGATAGATACTATTTGCTCCCATCATCCTCCCCGTTCTCTACCCCACCAACCCCCCCCAAAAAAACAAAAAAAAAAAGGGGAAATACTGCCAGTCCATCAGTATCTTTCAGATGCAGATATTTTTGGAGGGGAGGTCAGAAAACCAAAACACAAACACCCAACAAATTGTCATTTGGCGATCCAGTTTTATGTCCCACAATACTTTCCAACATCCTTAAAGTAAAAAAAAAATTGCCTTTAGATAAAATAAGAGCTGCTGGGATTGCTAGGAAGAATTTTGTGACAGGTGACTTCCTGCTAATAGCCCCTTACACACAATGTTGTGGAAGAGAAAGAGGTGAAAAAAGACTGCTATAAGCACTATGGCCATTTAATTCCTAACATGGGAATGTATTTCTGCTCTTTTTCCCTCCCTAGATTCATTTTATGTTCCCATCAGAAGGTTAATTGTGTTAACAGGAGTTACGGCCACAGGGGAAAGATGTGATTGAATGCTGAGTGCAGTTTTAGCTGATAACCTCGGAGTGAGTGAAAGGGCACAGACAGGGGTTGATCTCCTCTAAAGGGGTTGTCAGTCATTCAGGAAAAAATGCAGCTGTGGGAGAAACATCCT
This sequence comes from Coracias cyanogaster, assembly GCA_033124195.1. NCBI lineage: Eukaryota > Metazoa > Chordata > Aves > Coraciiformes > Coraciidae > Coracias > Coracias cyanogaster. Next base: position 8,689 of record JAVSBS010024952.1, on the reverse strand, counting down.
TATCTCCCAGGACAAGAAGAAGAGAAGCTATCAAAATAATCTTGAAGCTACACTCATCCTGGGCTCCATGTCTGTGCCTGCGGCTCTGACAGCAGAGTTAAATGCGGATGACTGGCTTTTTTGTGTGCATGAACAAGCAGACCCTGACTTCATGCACATGCTTAAAGACCGATTAAATTGCATGAAAATGTGTAGTTAATAACAACAGACCTTAAATAACTACTGCTGACATGAAATCTCGATATCTCTTAGCTTGATGACACAACTCCAGTTTGCTGAATAGGGGACATGATTGCATGGCAAGGTTTTTAGGTATGACTAGCAGTTAAATCTTTCCCATATATAAACTAAATAAAAAATGCCTATAGAGGGTTTGCGAGAAAAAGAAGGACTTCCCTCTCCATTGATGATTTTGGCCCACGTCTGAAATCATTCTGCAAAATCACATCATATTTATGGTAAGTAGCTCAGAGAAGAAAGGTTGGAGTTTTCCTAAGATTAAATATTTCCATAAACTGCAGTTGATGAGAGTGGGTATTTGTGGAAATGTCTGCGCCCACAGAGACACTGCAAAGGACCAAGGTATATTCCAGTCCTAGGATACGAGCAGTGAAGTTTGCATCTGGTTTGCCTCAAAGGTGCCCTGCAAACTCCAGAAACAGAAAGCCTTCTCCTCCCTTGCACTCCAGGACTACCTTTGAAATATCTTGGGAGCATTCCAGAAATGGTTTTAGATGTTGTTACCAGCTACATCACAGTTATTCTTTTCAGTGTTGTTAACGGGATGCTAAACCTCCAGAAACCGGCAGACCCTTCCTGTTCAGGCTCTGGTTCTGCTGCCTTTACAATGAAGATCCTTTTCTCACACACAGAGCTACAAATACATATGCTTGTCTGGTAATAGCCATAATACAACAAATGCAGTCTTGCAAGAGGAAAACAAATGTTTAGGCTTCTGCTTTAAAACACTGAAATATAAACGTAGCTATCTTTTTCCCCAAAGCTTCTAAGTGCAAAAAAAGTTCTGTAATATTAACGCCAACAGTACAACTCGAACAAAACAACTAAAATGCTTATTGACTTGGTAGCAGGGAAAGTCAGTTTGAAATATTTGATCCTAACACCAGCTAAGCAAGTATGTGTAAAGTGTAAAGCCTGCACTTGTTGATTTCTGTGATAAAAATCAATAAAACTGTCCATAACCTATAACTCTTTGGTTTACCTCTCCATAGAGATCAAAGAAGAGTAATTAGATTTCTGCCTGACTAGCAGGGGTAGAAAACTGTTTCATTTTGGATCAAAACCTTCCCAGTGGATTACACCTTCTATCCACTGCCTATCAACACTTAACAATTGCTTCTGTATTTGACTTTGACAGAACTACCAGAATGTTACTATCTAATTTTCAGTGTAGCGTATATAGGATTTTGAAGCTTTATTTTGGCGTTAGATTTTAAAATTAATTCTTTCCACTTCATATTTTACATTTTTACTCTGCCTAGTGTTTCTAACAGCCAGCCTTGCTAATGCAGTAAATAATTAAAAAAACCAAAACAACAATATCCATCCAACCTCTAATTTACAAGAAAAAAAAACTTAATCTATTATTGATGATCCAGCCTTTTGATTCAGATATCACTCTAAACAAGCACTTGTCTGCCTTGGATTGTCTTTGCATTTCATATTCAAATGAGGCTGACACTGTTGCATATATTTTCATATGATGACATTTCAATATCGCCAGATGCTATTGCCTGCCTAGGAGATAACTGCTTCAAATACAGCCTCCTTCCCCCTCTAAGCACAGTGATATTAAGGGTCAGGCAGAAAGCAGATCATGTTTTAAAATAACATTTTTGTAACACTACTAGCACTGTATTCTCACATTTTAACAGTCCCAGAGTCTTTCTGTAATAACTGCGTTTTAAAGAGAAATGTCACTCTGCATTTTGATCTTCCTTAACTCAGCAGCTTTTTGAACAAGCTGAGAGCATGAAATATCAAATAACAAATAGCACTTGCAACAACTTCACATGCTAGATAGAGATTAATCTATCAGAAAATATCTCACAGCTTAAGTTCAAGTTCCATGTAATGAGCTGTGCTGACGGGCAATAAATTCACGTCCTGATGCAGAGGACTTTGTCAGATGAAGCCCAGATCACAGACAGCCACCTGCAGCCTCCCAGCACCTCCTGCTCTACTCAGAGGGGCATTTGGTAACTTACTTGCTTACAGGATTAACAAACCTTCTCTGAGCATTTTAAAAATAAAAACTAACTTAATTTTTAAAAAAGGAGCTAAAACTTGTAGTATTTGGACCTAGTCACATTGTATATTTGTGCAAAAGTATTATGTAAACTTTGAGCTTACCCTACGTGTATGCACTGAAACTCCTGTGAGCTGGAACATTTTTTACTGCCTCTTGTACAGGATAAAACACACTAACATCTAAAAGGGGATGTATGACAATCACCTACTGTTTTGTCTACCTGTGGTTCCCCTGCGCTTGCACAATGCCTACAAACAGACAGATGTGTGCAGAATTGGAGGGGTTTAGCTCTGTGGCACTCACTATATCCCAACACCAAGAAAACCTACAAATGGTGTCAGGAAGCTGGAGTTAAGGAGGGTGTGTTCTTCCCCTCTTCTCCCAGTAACCACTACAGGGAAATCTATGAAAACTTCTGTGTAAACAGACAGGTTAAGTACAGTCCACTCAGGCTGCAGGACCTCCTCTGTGAAAGGAATTGAGAAGGGTGGTGGAGGCAACCATCTCCAATAGTCCAGGATACCCTGTAGTTTTCCAAGGCTGCCGTACCCTTGCTCTGGGCATGCGCCAAGATCTTCCAGTTTTGGATGATTAAATCCTCCCTGGCTTGATCACAGCCGTCCAGAAGAGCAAGTGCCCCATTAGAGTTCATCAGACCAGAGCACAAGGCAGAGAGCCCCAAGCTTCAGATCGTGACTCTACATTGCATGACAGCCTCGTGTTGTGTTTGGAAGCAATGCAGACATTTTCCTCTCTCTGAAGGACATACAAACTAGAGCACAGAGACATGCCAACGTGGACATACTACTGCACTTCACCTTACTCACATGGCCTCAGCTCAGGCAGGGGTTTTGGCACTGCACTCCCCAGTGTGGGATTAATAGGTCCAGGACAGCTACAGCATCTCTTCTTAGGGAGCTCTTCCCACTAGAAAAGTTTTGGTTGTTTCTATGGGGACAGTTTGGATGCATTCTCTCTGCCATGCCTGAAATGGAAACAAATGTAAATGCTTCCCTCCAAAGGCAGAAAAAAGGCTACACTCTGTGCTTGGTTGTAATTGTGTTCAGCATGCCCACAAGTAATATCTCCAAGCAGCAGGGAAATGCTCTATTTTTGTAAATTCGTGTACAAGATGGTACAACTTGCCCCACTTCCCCACTTGCCTCATCCCTGCCCAGACTCACATCTGCTTTCCAAATCCCAACAGTGTTGTCACTGCAGAGCCTGGCCACCACAACAGCTGCCTTATGTGCCAAAGCGCTGGATCACACACCCGAGCAGTGGATTCCGGTAGCTTCGAACAGGGATGCAATTGTTTGTGAAGTGGCAGCAAATATTGTAAACTTAAATACACACTACTGAGAGACATTTTTTTAGCCTCAGAACTATCAAGTCCTTTCCCTATGCTCTTCTCTGTTTTACATCAGATTCAATTCTATCTGTGGCTTTATTCTTCCTCTAGTGAAACATGGCTTTATCCAATCTTTATCCTTCATCAGTTTCCATTAAATCCTGCTCACACGCATTAGCATTAAAATAGAGATAGAAAATATTTTCTATGTTATATCCATTGAAGAGTTACATAGGTATAAAGAAGTTTATGCTTAGGTCCATAGCACAATTTCCAAATGGCAAAGCTGGTTTAAGATAGTCCTACTCTTCTTCGATGCAATTTACTGGTTTCACCCATTGGATTGACAAAACCACTTACAGAAACGTGTCCTATATTTCACCAGTAAAACACTGACATAGGTCCTCAAATAAATATTTTTAGAGAGTTACTGCATTGCCAACCAGAATTGCTCAGGTCGTTAAACTGAATGAGGAACTCTACAGCTACGTTCACCACTCAAGAAATCATTACATGAAACAAAACTGCATTTTGCTGAGATGTAGATGTGCCAGAGGGATCCGTTCTGCAACTGCTCCCCAAATCCAAGTTTTCATTCTGGCCTTTTTGGGGGACATCAGATAGACACCCAGGGATGGGGGAAAGGCAAAGCACTTGTCCTCATTCCTAGTTTTAAGCAGTGACTTACATGCTTTGCTGAATTTGGATTAGTGATTTATTTGTGAAATTATGTGTACTTTGTCCTGTGGAAGGGTCAATGATTTTATTAGGTAACCTTAGCATCTAAGGAGGATAATTAAATGACAAGTTTAAGTGCATCTTAGCACGAAGCCATTGTTCACCTGACATCTCTAGAAAGGTGGTTGGGCACTTCATGTTCTCTCCATTGATTCAGATTTTCCTGGTGAGAGGACTGTTCTGGTCTCCATCATTGCCTCCTGTTCCTCCCCCACCTCGTTCTTCTTTCTGCTCTGGGAATGAGGAAGCTTTCTGTCTTTATTAAAGTCACACCAGTCAAGAAGTACTCCCTTGACATGTAACAGGCCGAAACATAACAGACTTTGAAGAGTTAGCAATTGCACCTTGTTCAATGGTGCACCTTGCTCTCCAGTCTCGCTTTGGACAGCAGGTGATTGTGTGATATATACACACAGTTCCTTTTCTGTGGGCACCTGGGGTTGTACAACTGTCTGTCCACCTCAGCCTTGCAGGCATAGGAATTGCACACAAGCTATTGCCAGGCAGGCAGTGTTCTTAGACCTTTCTCTATAGATGCCAATTAGAAGATTAGGGTCTTTTCTCTCCCCCTCTTTGCTATTAAATAGTCTCACAAAAGCTGAGCTGACAAATTGCTCTCTCTATGGTGTGGGACAAAGACAGACAATAGATCAACATCATTTACTATACTCAAATCCTATTAATCACAGATTAATGAGAACATGTCTAGGGAGGGAGAAATTACCAGAACGTGGGCATATTGGCTTGTTACTCATGTAACATCTGCTGTAGCTTTACCTTTAGTGTCATGTCATCTTTTATCACTTAGAAATAATGTTTGCTCCAGAAACATAATTAAGATAATGGGTCCTTCCTTTAACAATTACTGGGGTACAGTAGGATTATATTTCTTAGCCATTTGGTTTTAAAAAAATCTCTCTTAACTGCTTTCTGAATGTTTCTATTAGTCATTATGTGATTAATGAAGATGTATTTATAGGCATTAATAGAAACTTATTATCTTTGTTATTATTAATTATAATATTATTCACTACTTCTCTGACAAATCACATGTGCAGCAGTAAAACCAGAGTTTAGCTTTTCATTTTTAAGCTTAAATAATTCCTTCTCATTTGGGAGTAACTCTTACTAATTTTTCATCAATTCACATTACAACAGTATTGGAACATGATGTTTGTTTTGATAGACGTGCAATTTCTAACTTCTATAGCTGAACTGCATATCAATTTGTTCCCCAGTTTTGTTTTTTTTTTTCTGCCATTGCCATTGGTAAGGAATATTGTTGAGGTCAGCAGCCTGGCACATATATTGTCTCAGTGCATTTAACTGCCTATCCTGGATCGAATCTCCTTTTTTAATTAATTCCTCCGCTTGCCTTTAAGACTTGAAATTTAAAGTTCTGGGTTTAAGTAATTAGTATTCTTCACGAGCCCTCCTAATGCCGTTATCCCCAATATGGGGGAAGCTGCTCTACGGATAAATAACAAAGCAATTACAGCTATAATGAGCTGACAAATAAAGAGGGACTGCAGTCTACACGTGGGACCGTGTATTTAAAAAAAAATAATAATAATAAAATTTAATTAGCCCTTGCTCTCCACGTCCCGAGTACTTACTGGTCTCTGCTGGAGAGCGGCAGAAATTAGGGCAGGGGCCGGGCCGGGATTAGCCACCCCCGCGGCGCTGGCGTTAAGCGGCGTTTCAGCACCACGGGGCGGGACAGCTCCGGCGGGGCCGGGAAACGCGTCGGGTGGCCGGTGGGCAACGCCGGGGCCGCCGCGGCTTCGCCTCCAGCCGCCCTCAGGACTCGGGCACTCCGGCTCTGCCTTGCGCAGAAGTAGCTCTGCTCACTTGGGGTTTGGAGACCAGCACCCTCTCCTTAAGGCAGGCATGTTAACTATGTGTTTTAAAAATCAAAGAAGGGATTATGTGTTTCTGTAATATATTACACCAAGTTTGATACCCACATACAACAGTTCAGCACATCCACCCAAGACACAGGAAAGCAAACTCAGTGCTTTTATCTACTCAAGGAGCGTCCACCCTTCCCCTTTCTAAGAGCGTGTCCCTCGCCATCTAGATGACAGAGTTAGCTGTATTGGGACACTCCCTGCTCCTTCTGTAGAAATGAGGTCACTGTTCTTGAATTATTGGAATAGTCATGGAGAAAGGAGGAAGAGGAAGATCAACTTTGTTGCTTGGTGGCTAAGACAACCAGGGGAAAATCTAGCCATCTGTTGCAGTCCCTGCCCCAAGAATGGGTCATACTTCTTCATCCCAAGAGTTGTGCTATATAGTACCTTATAGAAGGGCTGCCTACAGGAATGTTTTGCCCAGACTGTAAGGAAGCTAGCACAAAACCCCGTATTTCTTACCCATCTCTGAGGAAACAAGTTCAGCACAGTGGCCTGGTTCCACCTGAAATGATGGCATGCAGAGACAGAGATGGGTCACTGCATCTTCTCACCAGGCCTCTGTGAGATTAGTAGATCTCAGTAAATTGGGAAGTCCTACTTATTATTCCATGGCCTGGGCAGTTAACTGGAAGCATGCACAGACAGATCTGAATCCTCCCAAACAGAGGCTCTTCTGCTATCTCACCTACACCCCACATGGCTGATCTATTCATTTAACTACCAGATAAAAGATTAGTGATAAGGCTGCCAGAGCTCTTTGTATCTAGGAAAAGGGAAGGAAAAGAAGAAAGTGATTCCACTGGCGTTAAATGTGAAATCTGATTTGATGACTTCAGCACATTCTGACTACAGATTCACCCTCCAGTGGAGAGAGTCCTGCTGAAGCCATAGGCTCTGGCAGGGGAAAGCTTATACTTGCAGCTGCTATGCCCTGGCAAAACCAAGGTCCTTCAAGGTATGGCCAGAAAGAAATCTTCAAGTATGTGGGACTTCAATGTCCCTAACAGAGTCACCTTCAAAGCTGGTTGCCAACTTTGGGTAGCAGCTGCACAAAGTGGTTGGAGTGATTTGGATTTAGGCACCTCTTTTCTGCCTAAATTCTGCATCCTTTTGTGGCTTTGGTCTGTTAAATGAGGATATACAGCCTTTCCCAGTGACTGTCAGGATAAAAGTATGCATAGTTTTGAGGTAATGGTGCTAAAATTCTGGTAATGGGGAGCCAGAGATAGCTGAGGGCTGCTCACTCACACTGTGCGTCCTTTCTCAATAACTAATAGCATCTCTAGGCTTTGATGTTGACGGGTAGGCAGAAGAGTGGTCTTGATTAAAAGCATTAATTTACCTCTCTCAGATAACAGATTCATATACACAGGTCTAAATCAGGAGTAACTCCATCAAAATAAACAGCCCTTGGGTAAAACAGGTGTAAAAGAGAAGAGAACCAGACCCTGCATCTAGCAGAGATATGACAAGGGAAATGGGTGAACACAAGGAAACGGAATTATTGTTATTATATGTGCACGTTACATTCAGTACCATTAAAATCTAATGCTCCAAAGAAAATATCTTTCAAGCTTGCAAAGGATATGCAATAGGTGCTGTCACGAACTCATCAGAAGCTGTGAATATTTCCTTTGTATATGTTGCCTTCATTGTAGCATTGATGTAAATCAAGAGTGTCTTCATTGGCAGAAAACTGGCAGGATGAAAAAAATCAGGTCTGTTAGCTCTAAGGAAATTAACCGAGACCCATTGACTCAAGAAAACCTTTAGAAAATTTGAACTGCATCTTAAATGAACATTTAATTTCATAATTTGTCACCTTAGATAATAATGTTAAGAGATCTATGCTGGTACAAACCATTGTGTTAATTACAGTAAAAGCCATCAAATTAAATTAAATTTCTGGAATCAATAGCATTTTTCCAAGTACCATCTCTAATGACGGCCATACCTTTCATTTGGAGTTTTATTAATGCATATGTTATATCTGTCACCTTCTTCAGTCGCAAGGAAACTCACTGTATGTTAATTCACACCTGATAACAATCGTTTTTCTTGTACTTATCTTCTAAGCCTGATGATAGGATGTGTCAACACCTATAGGGTTTTTTGTTTTGTTTGGAGACTTTGTGCAAGTTTTGTTCTTTTTATTTTAAATATGCTGCTCAATGACAGTCTCCAGTGATTTTAATTATAAGAATGGACAATAAAAATGAGGAGGAAAAAACTCCACTCTCTCTGCTGCAGTCTCCACTGTAACCTCCAGACATGCTGGGAAGTAACAAAATCAGAGCAGACAATCTTTCAGAAGTTTTTGTTTTAGAAGTTTATCTTCTCATTTCAAAGGGAAGTTCTCTCATGTTTCCACACAGAAAAATGATGCCAATAGTTGTTTACACACACTTTCCC
>JAVSBS010024950.1:0-74360 GCA_033124195.1 Coracias cyanogaster | reverse complement strand
TGACAGTAGCTGATGACTTGCTTTTGTTCAGGGAATTTTGCTGCTTGCCCAGACTCCGGATCTGTGATGGCATGGAGAAATGGCTGAGTCTCACCTGGCCTTCCAGATGCTACTCCTCGCTGCTCTTCCACATCGGCAACACTGATACAAGCTGGGGAGATCCTGAGATGATGAGAGGTGCTTTGCCCCCTCTTGGAGCAAGGATGAGGGACACAGGCGCCCAAGGCTGTAGCCTGCGGACTTATCTTTCTAGTCTGGAAGAGGAATGGCTCAAGCAGATGTTACTAGGCTCAGGTGCTGTCACTAGTGAGACACTTGCCTCCTTGCCCATAAAGCCTTGTTTGTTGATGAAGATGGTCCATGGGAAAATAAAGAATCCATCTGATCCACAGAGTGAGGAACACCTTCATGAACAGACTCTCTAATTTAATGAGGAAGACTCTAGACTAACTTCAATGATGGGGACCTAAGTGAGCAAAGGGTGCAAGTGTTGGAAATGCAGGAGGAATGCATGGGAGAAAGTCAGTAGTGAGACCTGCACATTCCTGCTCAAAAGGAATAGTGTTCACAGGCTTACCTCAAACGCCTCTATATAATGCACAGAGACATCAAACAAGAAAAATTGTAAGTTCAAGTGCAGTCATAGCTCTATGACCCAATCAGAATGCCACAGAGTTGGTGGGACAGCATGCACACCTGGCACACTGCCACAGATGGGTGGACGCTGGGAAGACAGGCAGGGAAAAAGGGTGCAAGGAGGCTGTGTTCTACAAGCAAGCAGCTCCTTGATTGCACAGAACATCAGGATGCAATCAGAGACATGTCTTTTAGGAGCTTCTGGGTCACAATGAGAAAGAAAGTAGAGCTCGGGACATTGTGGCAGTCAGATCCAGACTGCTGAGTAACAGGATGAAGTAGGTAAGGCATTCTCCAAAAACCAGAAGTATCCTGATCTGGCTGTGGTCCTCACAGGGGGGGGAATTCAATCCCCTGCTAAAGGGTCAGCATTGTGCAAGCCATCCAGGAAGTCTGTAGGTGGCCTTGGTGACAATTTCCTAATGCAAACGCTGGAGGGGCTGACTAATGGTGTACCCCATCTGCTGCTTACATATAATCAAGAACCAGGGGCAAAGGTGCCCACTGGGAGCTGCCTGGGCCACAGTCCCCACAAAGTGATGGAGTTCAGGGTCACACCAAGGTTATATATGCAGTTGAAGTCAAATACCATCATTATGACTCTCCTTAGCTTCCTGTCTACTGAAATAATGTATAGAATTTCAAGTCCAGTTCACTCACAGAGATTTGTGGTGCTGCTTTGGACATTAAAATACAACCAGTAAGTCCAAAAATTGAGTGAATAAACCACATCAGGTCTCAGCATTACTAAGTTCTTGCCCTTAGGATGCCCTGCTACTTAGAACTTTAATTGTCTGGTATCTGAAGAATTATAATTTATTTGTAAAGTTATCCTTGTAGCAAGATTTCTAAATAAAAATACACTCAGAATTTCTTTGGCCTGTCTGTCCTTCTTATCCATAATCCAAAATAAAGAAGATATTATATTTAGCTATTAAATAAACTATTTAGTTACGAGACCACAGAAATCTTCTAAGCAATCTAAACACCAGCTGTAATCCAAATTATACCTTTGTGACAGAGCCAAAAGCAGTAAAAGTTACTAATCAGAAACAGAAGAGAGACAAATAGTATTTTGGTGAGGAGTTTAAAAACACATTTTATAATAGAAACATCTGATATTGCTACAGAGCATGAAGACAGGCTCAAATTTACAGCTGTCTTGTAAAAACTACAGGAGAGGCAAGGAGAATTTATGTGTACACCTACTCAGCTACCAAGAGACAGCAAAGGGAGAAAAAGCAGACCCAGTTCTGAGTGACACCATATTAAAAATGTGTCTACAGGGGGTTTATTTCATACTTCTTCTCTTCTTAACTTCCCAGCCCTGACTTCAAAGCTGTTCCCTTCCACTGCACCATTTCCCCAGGTATCTAGAAAGAAGACAAGATAAAATAAAAATTTGCTTGCTACCATCATAAAGTGTTCTAAACTAAGCAAAGTCCCACCCAGTTCCCACTTTATGAAACCTAGAAGAACTTTCCAATATTGGAATGGTGACAAGGTAACAACCTCTTGGTTGTTACTCAGCATAAGAAGAATTACACAGTTGTGCAGAAAGCCTCTATCTGATCAAACTGGTAATCAGTCAAAAATGTCACTGAAACACAATTTAAGGTGCCAATAGATGGGTTTAGTTATAAGAGAAGGACCCACATACTACTGAGCTCAGTTTCTGCCTGCAGACTCCACACTCCAAGCCATGATACCCTCCCGAGGGCTGGAGATGCATAGTCACATGGAAATGACTATGCTCAGTGACCAAGGAAGTTAAGACATTTCTTGAGGCTTCCATTCCACAAAACCTGCTTATTCTTGATGCAGTAGAATTATTTGATTATCTGCGTCGTAAGTGTTAAGCTTTAGTAATAGAAACCACAGGTATTCACTGGCCTCAGCATTTGTCATGCACCTCCAGAGATAGCTATCTATCAAAAAAATGACAAAACAAAGGTGAAGATTTAGGACATGTCTGTTTTCTTAAGACAACACCCCAATAACGGAGCAGTTGCTTTGAACAGGGGAGCCATATTACTAATCACAAATTCAATCATGTATGTTGGGCTTTGAAAGCTCTTTACAAACACTACCTAATTAAGCTCCGCAGACAAATCCCAACAGGATTAAAACAATGGTTTGCAGGTGCAAGCCTGGAAAAAGTATGTGAGAACTCTTCCAAAGCACCACTACACAACGAATCTATTCATCAGGGAAGTGGCATGAGCACAAGGGAAAATCTGAGTTTTCTTCAGGATGCAGAGAAACCCATAAGGAGGATCAACAAAGAACATGGAGAAGAGTCACCAGCATCCTGACAGCAAATGCTTCCTGCATACTTAATCCACAGGCATTCAGGGAATCAGAGAGTCCTACAGCAAGGGAGGGTGGGGACACCAAGGGGTAGGTGGAAGTACAGTATCTCTTTATTTCCACATGACACCAAAGTGAAGTATGAAGAGCTGCCATCACTACTTGATTCCCAGCACTGAAATGCAATTAAAGAGCTCTAAAGCAGCGGGCAGCAGCTTAAGTAAGCTTCTCACAGTAAATAAAATCTTTTAAATGATGAAAAAGTAACTGAAGAGAAGCATCTACTGCACATTTCCATTCATTTATTTCAGCCAACTGGATACAGGTTGATTCGTAGGCATAAGTCAGGTGATGAAGGTTAAGAGTCCTTTCCTGCTTTGCAGAGGGAGGTAGAGCACATTTACAACCATGCAGGTTTGTTAAAGCAGCTTTTTTTTGTGCAATTCCGTTTCCAACACGTTTAAGGGCAAGAAACGGTAAAATCTGAGATTACATACACCCAGCTTACAAGTTGCCCTCTAGGATAAATAGGGCAGAGGCAGAGGGAAGTAGCTGCAGATATAGTACAAAGGGTAAAGAACCAAGAAGCCATCTCGTGACTGAGAAAGAATGAAGATAGGCTCCCAGGTGTGTATGCTTCTCCATGGATGCCAGCCAGGGTGGACACACTCCACGCTTTGAGGCGCTAAGCACCCGAAGTCCTTTGTACATCAGTTAAACGGGAGCAGAGATACTAAACCCATTCAAGCCCATCATTAAACTTAGACCAAGAGGGTAAGTGACTCACAAGGAAGTGCTGTGATGAGTCAACGTCAAAAACATGAATTGGATTAAAAAGTCTTGGAGACAAAAGCCCATTGCTCTAATCCCTGGCCAAACTGGACACCCAATTCTGTATTGCTGTGTCCACAAGGCCATGCCAGCACTTCTTTCTTTTTCCTATGGTTGGTCTGCACGGCACAACACTGAGGAACTCTAAGCTAGTTTTGGACAACCCAGCTTAGGTATCATCCATCAAACTCCATGGGGGAGGATTTAACAATGCTGATGAAGTGTTTGGTCAGTCCATCTGTTTTGAGGATCCATGGGGCGCTGCACTGTGTGGACAAACTCGGCACCATACAGCTCCACTTAAATCCATGGGCACCTCATCTCAGCAAGTGCTGATTGATGAATCACCAAACTGGGAAGGAAAGTGCAAAGGATTTGGGAAACAAGATATGTTTTAAGAAAAACAAGCTCTGAAAAAGGCATCTCAATCATATTTTCCAGTGATCGGGGAAAAAAAAAGCTAAAATATATTAAATCTTGCTTTGGGAATGAGTGGTGCAGATGGTTTCATGCAACTGCCTGGAAACACAGCACACAAAATATGTACAAAAATACCTGCGGTAGAAAAAAAAAATTGCCATGGGGTTCAAAAAGGGATTTTTTAATTAAGAAATGGTTCTGAAAATCTAGTCTTAGAGAACTCTATGCTTTTAAAAATTGATTATGGTATTTCTAGAACATTATTTAAAGCAACAGAAGTTATAAAAATAAGCAGAGCACTAACACAGGTAGGAGAAATCTCACCCTCTGTGTTTTCAGAATGTGTCTCAGGATGAAGTATGGGAATATGGAAGGATTCACTTCCCCATCCAAGGATGTATCATTATTTCACAGGTCTCACAGCACCCCTGCAAGGCACACGTGTTGCTATTCACTTAGAAGAAACTAAGGTGAACTTTGAGTAAGTGAGTGACTTGTTTAAGTTAAACAATGACTCACAGGCAGTTAAGGACATCGTTATGTCTCCTGACTTCTGAGGCTACATTAATACTACAAACATCCTATAAATCCTCCCGCTATCTTCCATCGGTAGCAATAAAAGTACAAATGACAGCCTAGAAGGACAAAACTACATTAATTTGAACAAAAAGGGTTTTTGCATCACCAGAAGCAGCTAAAAATTCTGACAAGTCCACTTGGCATGTGAAAAATGGGAGGCTCATGTGAGCTCAGTCCTTTCTAGGGCTGATAAGGCCACAATTAGAGATTACCACCCGGTCTTGGGAGATGGAACTTAACTGGTAAAATTCCAGTATTTGAGATGATGACAAGGAGAACATGGAATCTTAACTAGTGCTTACTGTAATTCATGTACTGCCTGTGTAGAACTGATATTCAGGCACTGGGTATCCCGCCAGTTCTATCTGGATTTGGGGAGAACATCTGCAGCCTTTCTGAGAAAGACACTATTTTGCTGTAGAAGATCAGAAATATCTACCCTGATAAGATTTGCATGTGTTAAGATTAAAATAACTGGAAATTGAAAAGCTTTTAAGAAGTTCCTTCACAATATGCACATCACTACAAATGAAATATGTACAATACTTGTTAAATTCTTTCATCTTCCCCAGAAAGCTCTCACAAGTGCACTTTATTAGGCAAGACAAGAGTTTAAAAGTATAAAGCAATAGCACCTGCTCAGAATGGCATTGAAATTCAAACAGAATTCTTCAGTGTTAGTTCCAGCTTCTGCAAGACTGTCACATTCTGCTTTTACTAAAAAGGCACAAAAGGAATCAATATCAATTAATTAATCAACCCAGATTAATTCATTGACTGTTCATTGCTTGACACCCCTCACATACACACAGTCATTCTGTCACAATTCTGGGAGCAGAACAGAAGAAACAAGCAAGGAAGAAAGAGGAGGATGGAAAAGCTACTACAAAACAAGTGGATCCTTAACACTAATGCAGTGTTTTCTGAAACTACTGAAAAGATCAGTCAGGTTCAGCACCCTTCCTCCCTTTGATGTGACCCAAAGCACCATCAGGCCATCTAGATCTGTTGGCTCAACTTTCTGTTGGCTCACTTTATAACCCTAATCCTATAAAATGGGTTAAAGGAAAAGAAGGAAGGAAAGAAAGGAACTGGTTTCTAAGCTGACTGTACCATTAAACCAGCTCATTTCCTGCCTAATCTTCTAGACATGCAGACCACGCAGCCAAGGCCAGGCTGAGTATCGAGCGTGCAGGGGCAGATCCTGCAGCTGGGCCTGTGCCCAGAGTCACTGCACGCTCCTGGTGCAGCAGAAACTTAACATGCCCTTTGGGCATTTTTCGGCTGACGAGCTCAGCTCAGGTCCAACACCTTAACAAAGTAAGGAATGCAGAATCGGGCCAAAATGAAAGGCTTGAGTTGATTTTCTTTGGCCCCATTTTAACCTCGTCACAGGCTGCTAAGGAATAAAATGATAAAGAACCAGATAAAAGTTAGAGCAGTTTCTTTAAGATGCAAACGAAAAGCTGTGATTTGTATCCCATGATGGCATTTACATAGTGCTGTCCATTTGCACTTAATGGGCACATCTTATTTAATCGCAGGATTTTGTCTCCTAAAACTTTAATCTATTAATTTAGAGCACAAAAAAAGTTATTCTCCAGCCTAAACATCGTATGTGCATAGAGGAAAATGAATTTTTTTTGCTTCTACCATCTCTCTTTCCACTGAGATATGTCTTGCTCATTCCCCTGAGAGACAAAAGCCAAAGGTGATACTTATCCTGCCATGAACTCTCCAAACTTACATCACGGGACGTGGTCAAGTTCTTGCTGTTCTCCTCTCCCAGAAATGATTTCATGCTGCGCATGATATTATCTTTCCGCTGCTGCCGGAATTTCTTCTCCTCGTCACACAGAGCCATGCTGAACCGGAGATCAGTTGAAGAGCTATTATGAAAAACAGATGAGCTTTAACAAAAGACACAACTCAAAATCGAATTAAAAATAGCACCCAGGGAAAGGAGTAGAAATAAGAGCAAACTCCTCATTAACTGACATGACATGAAAAGAAATGATGATTATTCATAGAATCCTAGAATGCTTTGGGTTGGAAGGGACTTTCAGGTGACACAACTGCATCAGCTGCTTCCATGGGGTGATGGATGCACAGAACAATGCCAAATTGTGTCTTTAAGAGATGCGCTATATAGAGAAACTTCATTGTTCACATACTAGTGAAACCCAAACACAAAATATGCAGCTTCTAGTGGTACATTATTGTGGTCTTAAAAAACCCAAAATTAAAATAGAGCAAGTGAGTTCACCACTCCCATGCAATTATTTACAGCCTAGAAATTTTAATTGTCTGCTTATCCACTGAGCAAAGAACTTTGATTAAAAATTTTCCTACATTCCTACTAATGTAACAGGCTGCCCAGAGTAGTGGTGGAGTCCTCAGCCCTGGAGGGAATCATTTTGGTTGGAAGAGACCTTTAAGATCATCAGGTCCAACCCTTAACCCAGCACTGCCAGGTCACCATGAAACCACGTCCCTCAGCACCACATCTCCACGGCTTTGAAATCCCTCCAGGGATGGGGACTCCCCCACTGCCCTGGACAGCCTGGGTCAGGCCTTGATGACCCTCTCAGAGAAGAAATTGATCCTAATACCCCATCTAAACCTCCCCTGGCAACACCTGAGGCCGCTTGTTCCTTGGGAGAAGAGACCAAGCCCCACCTGGATCCAACCTCTTTTCAAGGACTTGTAGCGATGGATCTATTTAGGCACAGATATAATTCCTCAGAGCTTTTAAAAACCTATTCTGCAAAAAAATAATGGGATTAAGAAAAACGCTGCCTAGATGCAATGTTCCATGAAGATATATATGATATTGCGAACAAGAATTCCACACAGAACCCAAAATCCATGTGGCCATCTGAGAATAACAGAGCTGGACTTCATCAGATCTTTTTGTTTAAGGTATTTCCAGGCCTAATGCCTGAAAGCAGCAAGACACAGCCAAGCAACTTTTGTTCAATTAATGTCAGAGATAGGAAATACTTGTAATGTACAAGCCCTAGAGGATTTCAGGGTGGTCTCAAGGACCACCCACAGACACATCTTTACTAGTACAAAATTATAATCAGAGGGGGATGTTTGTCAGTCTCTGCAGTCATGATGAAAGAGTTCTGCAGTTACAGTGCTCAGCAAAGCTATTTATAGTTACAGACAAAAAAAGACTTTTTAAGTGCCTAATTCTCAGTAATTCATTTTTGGACTTAGAAGCTAAGTCCCAGTCAGCATGGGTTCACGAAAGGCAGGTCCTACTTGACTAACCTGATCTCCTCCTTTGATAAGGTGACCTGCCTAGTGGATGAGGAAAAGGCTGTGGATGTAGAAAAGGCTGTGGATGTGTCTACCTGGACTTTAGTAAAACCTTTGACACTGTTTCCCACAGCATTCTCCCAGAGAAACTTGCTGCTCATGGCTTGGACAAGTGGATGCTCTTCTGGGTAAAGAACTGGCTGGATGACTGGGCCCAAAGAGTGGTGGTGAACAGAGTCAAATACAGTTGGTGGCCAGTCCCAAGAGGTGTCCCCAGCCTTGTCCCTGCTAAATTTGCAGATGACACCAAGTTGAGCAGGAGTGTTGATCAGCATAAGGGTTAGGAGGCTCTACAGAGAGGCTTGAACAGGCTGAATCAATGGGCTGAGGGCAATGGGATGAGGTTACAAGGCCAAGTGCCAAGTCCTGCCCCTGGGTCACAACAATCCCCTGCAACGCACCAGGCTTGTGGAAGAGTGGCTGGAAACTGCCCCATAGAAGAGGACCCAGGAGGAGCTGGTGAACAGCTGGCTGAAGCTGAGCCAGCATGTGCCCAGGTGGCCAAGAAGGTCACCAGCATCCTGGCTTGTATCAGCACTAGTGTGGCCAGAAAGACTAGGGCAGGGATTGTTCTCCTGGACTGGGCACTGGGGAGGCCACACCTTGAATCCTGGGTTCAGTTTTGGGCCCCTCACTCCAAGAAGGACATTGAGGGGCTGGAGCGTGTCCAGAGAAGGGCAATGAAGCTGCTGAAGGGTCTAGAGCACACATCTTGTGAAGAGCAGCTGAGAGACCTGTGGTTGTTGAGCCTGGAAAAAAGGCGGCTCAGAGGAGACCTTCTCACTCTTGAGAATTCCCTGAAAAGAGGCTGCAGCCAGGTGCGGGTTGGTCTCTTCTCCCAGGGAACAGGACAAGAGGAAACAGCTTCAAGTTGCACCAGGAGAGCTTTAGGTTGGATATTAGGAAAATTTCTTTCCCATAGGGGTTGTCAAGGCCTGTAGCAGGCTGCCCAGGGAAGTAGCTGAATCACCACCCCTAGAGGGATTTAAAAGCCGTGGAGATGTGGTGCTGAGGGACGTGGTTTAGCAACAGACTTGGCAGAGTTAGCTTGAGGGTTGGACTCGATGATCTTGAAGGTCTGTTCCAAGCAAAACGATTCTATGATTCTATATTTTTCTGATTATGCCTCAAGGCAATCTGTGGTCTTTCACCTAACTAAGCTAAGAAAGAGGGAGGAAGTCAGATAGAGAGGGGGGGAAAAGGAAAGAAAAAAGGTATGCACCTGCTTAGCTTTACACATGGTGAAATCCTGGCCCTGCTGAGACCTTCCCCTTTGACTGCAGTACTGCATGGTATTAACATTCAAATACACTTTGGGGGCAGCTTTGTAGTTTTAAAATTACAGATTTAAAATCTCCTGGTATTTCTTGGTGAATCTCTTGGTATTTCTACATTAAAACCAGGAATTCTTCCACTCTACCTGACAGTTCTAAAGAAAACTCTAAAGAACAGAGTAAAATAAAAAACCACTTTTCCTGCTAATACATTGTTCAACTTTTTTTTTTAATATCAGACACTTACCATACTTCAAGGGACATTTCCAAAGTCATTTCTGTGACCTAAACAAGAAATATATAAATATGGTTACAAAACTTACAGAAGGGAAAAAACACAAATACACCTGGAACATAAATTATTACTGTCAGAATTTTTCCTTGAATCACTTTTTTTAGAAAGAAGGACATTTCTGACATACACGAACAAGCTTCTTTTCTACGGAACTCTGTTCTTAAAAGCACACAGTGTGATTCCAAGATATGTTACTAAGACTGAATCCAGCAGAAAATGCTGCTAGGTGCTGCTAGCTCCTGACATTCACTCATCCGATCCCACCATCTTGGCTTTCTTCCACCGGCAGTCACTTTTTGACCGTGCTATTCATCTTCACCATGAAGGGATCTAATTGTCTTCACACATTTAGGATCCCTTTTTTTTTCCACTGAACTTGCTTCCCAGTCCACTGAATAAACTTCATACCCAGCTTGTATCTAAAACAAAGACCTGGAAGGGAATGACTTCTCTGTGTTTGTTCCTCATGAGCAACCAAGTGTCATTAAATCTGCTTAAATTATGAACTGGGAAGTGTGAGTGCTTACAAGTTTCTGAAAGATGCAAGTAATAAATGTGACTATAGAATAATTTTAATTCCAGACTACATAAAGCTACCTGACCCATAAGCTATGAGTTAGTCTCCTCTGCCTTTCACAGAGTGCTTAAAGGGATTGACTGCAAAAGGTTAAAAAATGATGGTTAAAGCACCAGTTGCATATTAGGTAAAATACAAGAGCACAAGGCTGCTAGAACTAAGACACACTGTCTTAGTGCAGTTGACATGCTGGAGGGAAGACAGGCCATCCAGACAGACTTTGATAGGCTTGAGAGTTGGGCTCAGGACATCATCATGAAGTTCAACAAGGTCAAGTGCAAGGTCTTGCACCGGAGTCAGGGCAATCCCAAGCACAAATCCAGGCTGGGCAGTGAGTGGATTGAGAGCAGCCCTGAGGAGAAAGACTTGGGGGACTGGTTGATGAAAAGCTCAACATGAGCCAGCAATGTGCCAGTGCAGCCCAGAAAGCCCCAGTCACATCCTGGGCTGCAGCCACACACTATGCCACATAGTGTGGGCAGTAGGTCGAGGGAGGTGATTCTGCCCCTCTGCTCTGGTGAGGCCCCACCTGGAGCACTGCATCCAGCTCTGGAGCCCCCAACACAAGAAGGACATGGACCTGTTGGAGAGGGTCCAGAGAAGGGCTACAAAAATGATTAGAGGGCTGAAACCCCTCTGCTGTGAGGACAGGCTGAGAGAGTTGGGGTTGTTCAGCCTGGAGAAGAGAAGGCTCCAGGGGGACCTTATTGAGACCTTCCAGTATCTGAAGGGGACCTACAAAAAAGCTGGGGAGGGACTTCTTACAAAATCTTGTAGTGATAGGATGAGGGGTAATGGCTTCAAACTGGAAGAGGGGAGGTTGAGATTAGAAATTAGGAAGAAATTTTTCACTGTGAGGGTGGTGAGACACTGGCACAGGTTGCCCAAGGGCGCTGTGGGTGCTTCGTCACTGGATGTGTTCAAGGCCTTGGGCCTTGAGCAACTTGGTCTAGTGGGAGGTGTCCCTGCCCATGGCAGGGGGGTTGGAACTAGATGATTTTTGAGGTCCCTTCCAACCCAAACCACTCTATGATTCTATGATACTATGATATGTTCTGACAGAGAACTCGTTTCATATACCTTCTACAGACTGCCACAGGAACCTCAGGAACATGCGCTGTGTGTTCAACATGGGCTCAATGCGACAATGTTCCCTTCCTATCTGCTTATAAATTTCAGAGTGTATTTGGCTTTTTTCACTGATTTTTTTCCCTGCTCTGTTCTACACCAAGCTCTGCTGAGTGCTGACAAGGAGTCAAAGCACATCTGCAATGTGGCAGATGTATATTATCGGCAGGAGCTTCATAAACTATGTTGTGTTTTCAAAATTTATGCATCGACTCTTTCTGTGGCAGAAGCAAGCATCTGCAGACAGCCCATACTGCAAATCCAACAGTTACTGAAGCACTTAGTGACAGAAATACATAGAAACTTTCAAAAATGAGGTAACTTTAAAAAAAAAGAAAAATAAGGAGGGTGTTAATATTCTGACTGCCTTAAGGTTAGGTCTAATTAAACACTAAATCCTACCTATGAAACTCTCTGATTTCCAATAAATAGGTCTTAATCTGTTATTTACTGTAACCATACTTGTAAAGTTGTATTGGATAGAGAACAACAGAGCAGGCAGAAATCAAGACCTCTGATCATATAATAAACTATAGCCCTAAACTGAAATGCAGACAGTATTTATACATATGGTATATACATATAAAGATAACCAGATGTGATGGATATAACAACAAGGACTGAATTATGTTCACAACAGCCAGTGATATATGACTTCAATAAATGCAGTGTTTTAATGCATGCAGAACAAGCTCAATAACACACAGATGGAATGACAGCTTCCAGGGGTTACCGCACAGGCAGATGTGACTCCGTCTGTTCAGTGTACATGTTTAATGAGAATAATCCAATTAATGCATTGTTGCCTGTTAATTAGGGCTGTGTTACAACAAGCCATTTATTGAAAGTGAAACATGTAATAATAGAAGAATTTCTGTTAGCTTTCTGGAAGCCACAGACACCAGTAGGAGAGGTCATACACTGACCAGCAAATTCTGAGTAACCTCTCATGCTAACAAAGACCATTAAGCTCCATTGAATCATGTGGTGCAGAAACTGGTTTAGGAAGGGAAAGTTTGAAAGTAGATTTTAAAAGAAGATTTTCTCAGCAGGGACATTAAAGCCTTCAGTGGCACTGTTTTTTCTTAATTCTCGACCACTTCTCTGGGCAACCTTGGCCATCAACATGGCCATCAACCATCAACCTCAACATAAACAATTTATTCCTTCTTTCTAGTCTAAATCTTCATCCTTCAGTTTAAAACCATCACTCCTTGTCCTGTCACAACAGGCTCTGCTAAAAAGTCTGTCCCCATCTTTCTGACAGGCCCCTTTTTAGTACTGAAAGGCCACAAGAAGGTCTCCCTCAGAGCCTTTTCTTCTCCTGGCTGAACAACCCCAACTCTCTGAGCCTGCCCTCATAGCAGAGGGGTTCCAGCCCTTGCATCATTGCTGTGGCCTCCTCTGGCCCTGCTCCAACAGGTCCATGTCTCTCCTGCGCTGAAGGCTCCAGAGCTGGCCCCAGCACTGCAAGGGGGTCTCCCCAGAGTGGAGCAGAGGGGCAGAAACCCTCCCGTGCCCCCAAATATCCAGTTATTTCCAGGCTGGAAGGCTGCCACCCTTACACCCTCCATGACATACTCTAATCCCTTCCTGAATTCACAACCTAGCTCTATATTAATAAAACACATAGCTACGCAGTACTGAGGTAGACGGATGGGATTGGCAGTAGTCCTGGATATCCCTTCATCTAGGAACATGTACTTCTGACGAGTATCAAGAGCAGGTCAAATGTTTTTCTTATGCTTCAACAAAATGACTGAAGGATTACACAAGTAACATCAGACTCGGTGAGAGTCCTTGGGACACATTGCTCAGCCTTAATAAGCACCATCCTCTACTAATATGTGAAGAAGCTTTACCTAACTAGAAGAATGTGGTGCAGATAAAATTCAGACACCTGATAAAGGACCAAAATGTAGTACAACCTGATCTACACAACAGTTTATGTGTCTCAGTTCAGGTGCTCTTCTAAGAACTGTCCATCACATTCAAAGCCACAAACAACAAAGGCAAAGCTATGAATACTGCAACTTACATCATTGAAAGTTAACTGGACCTCCTTCTTCTCTCCCAGTTTCAGAGAAGATATAGGAAATGCGGATGTGCCAAGAGTCTCATCCATAACATAGTTGGCATCCATCAAAGTAACCTAGAAAAGATAGGTGGGTATTCAATTTCACTGCGATAAATCCCTTTTTCATTCTATACAGTCTACATCTAAAGAGGAAAAAAAATGTATGGAAGAGGAATATGCCTAATCCAACCCAGTCAACATCCAGTGAGACATGTTCTTTAAAACAGGAGAAGCTCATAGATAGTGTAGGTGGCATCTTCAAGGCATTTAACTGCATGAGTACGACAGTATCATTTGCAAAGGGTTTTTTTGTCAGTAAATCTCACCATATTTCTATAATAACTTCAAATTATACATATGAAATCTAAAATAACCTTAAATTGCCAGTTTTAGAAACTTCTCTACGAAAGAAAAATTTTAGTTTAAAATGTGATCCATCAAAAACCATACAGTGCTTTTCAGTGAAGACAGAACCCACACATTCTAGCCTTGTATCTACAGACCAAGATTTTCATAGCAAACTTGGCAAAATGGGCAGCATTCCAAATTACACAACGCTTTTCTCTGTATTCAGCCAGATCTTCAAGCTTCTTCTCATATTCTCCATGTCAGAGCATATACCTTCTCAAACGGTGATGCCATCCATAGACATCAGAACAGATAAAGATAGAGAGCAGAAGAGGTGGTTCCCAAGAAGGCAGCAGATAGGCCATTGGCCACTGCTGCTTATGACTTTAACAATTTATCCTTTAAAAATCACAGAATCATAGAATGGTTTGGGTTGGGAGGGACCTCAAAGCTCATCTAGTTCCAACCCCCCTGCCACAGGCAGGGACACCTCCTACTAGACCAGGTTGCTCAAGGCCCCGTCCAACCTGCCCTTGAACACCTCCAGTGTTGGGACATCCACAACCTCCCTGGGGCAACCTGTGCCAGTGTCTCATCCTCACAGTGAAGAACTACGTCTTTAAATATAAGGTAAATCTCCCCTGTTCCAGTTTGAAGCCATTACCCCTCATCCTATCATTACAAGCCCTTGTAAAAAGTCCCTCCCCAGCTTTCTTGTAGGCTCCCTTCAGATACTGCAAGGCCACAAGAAGGTCTCCCTGGAGCCTTCTCTTCTCCAGGCTGAACAACCCCAACTCTCTGAGTCTGTCCTCACAGCAGAGGGGTTTCAGCCCTTAGATTATCTTTGTGGCCTCCTCTGGCCCTGCTCCAATCTGTCCATGTCCCTCTCGTATTGAGGGCTCCAGAGCTGGACACAGTAATCCAGGTGGGAAATGCTTTCTTGAAGTAAGTTCTTGAACAAAATTTCATACTCAAGAAATGCATACATTACTAGGGAAGTTGCCTATGTGTAACTATAAGCAGAATCTGACCCTTTATACAATACCAGCAAAACTAAGGGCCTGTATTTTAACTGTTATGCCATTCCTCAGTTTACCATTCTACTCATCTTTTGAAGATCACGAGAGCTACTACTATAGATCACATCAGTTATTTAGTGAGCTGTAGCTCCTGCAGATCTTCCAAAAAAGCACAGGATCTGCAACGAGTAAAATTTGCTGGCCCAGGACTTCTGTTAGAAGCCACAAAGGCTTTAACAGGCACAACTGAAACAAATTTTAGTTCAAAAATGGCAACAAAGGCTGGTTGGTGAACCCAAGTTCTTCAGAACAAACCAAAACATTTAGTAAGAAAGAACTCTGGTGACCGTTGCACCTGACCAGCCGGTAGAAGCTATTTTGGGTAATCTATTTTCTGCAAAGCTGCAGTGAAGTTATGGTGAATTCCCAAGTATTGTTGTCTCTTGTGCAGAATATATCCAATAGTTCTTCATGTGCCATTGAGTTGATCAAGATTCTTCCTTCCTGGACTGTAGGACCTATTCCTCGCCCCAGGAACACATGGAGCCTTGTAGGAAGCACAATTCAATTTTTAGATCTTGAACTATTTAGCCCCTAAATATTATGGGCATTAGTACAATGAAAAGCTTCACATAGAATCATGGAATATTTTTGGTTGGAAGAGACCTTTAAGATCGAGTCCAGCACTGCCAGGTTACCACTAAACCATGACCCTCAGCACAACATCTACACAGCTTTGAAACTCCTGCAGGGATGGGAACACCACCACCACCCTGGGCAGCCTGGGACAGGCCTTCACAACCCTTGCAGGTAAAACATTTTTCCTAATGTCCAACCTAAAAATCCCCTGGTGCAACTTGAGGCCGTTTCCTCTTGTCCTATCACTTGTTCCTTGGGAGAAGAGACCAGCACTGACCTCCTCTCAGGGAGTGTCAAGACTGAGAAGGTCTCCCCTGAGCCTCCTTTTGTCCAGGCTCAACAACCCCAGGTCCCTCAGCTACTCCTCACAAGACTTGGGCTCTAGACCCTTCAGCAACTTCACTGCCCTTCTCTGGACCTGCTCCAGTCCTTCAATGTCCTTCTTGGAGTGAGGGGCCCAAAACAGAAGCCAGGATTCAAGGTGCAGATTCAAAGGCTTTAGCTTCTGTCCCGGTTGGTCAATTTAGACTGAAATCCCATAAGCTTGGGTCAGAAGACCTCATGCATTAGGGCCATCCCCTATGAAGAACCAAACCAACAAAGGACTATAGATAATCTTAAATTCTTGCCATGCCTGCTTATACAACAGTTACACTTGACACCTTTTGTACACAATCCAGAAGGCTTAACATACCGAGACTTGGTGGTGACTTAGTCAACAAGTCTGCACGTGGAATAGTAGTACCCCAAACTTCACTGGGCGGGATACTCAGCCCTTGGCTTTAGGCAAAGAGGAGGCATTAGAACCATGCATCTGCTTTCTGTCTCCTCAGGAAGAAGTAGGGAATGGGCAGACTTGACTTTACCTTCACGTATTCACTGTCCACAACAGTTGAATCAGTGTAGGAAGCAGGGAGAAAATAATTTATGGTTTATGTGAAGAATAGGAAGCTACCAGCCCTCAGAAGCAGGCCAAGAGAAGACTCAGACGCATATCTTCAAACGACTCTCAAGGCTACTTGTTGAATAAGACCATTTATACAACACATCTTGTTCAGCCTAGAGGCAAAACCCAGCCTTTATGATCTTGAGACAATAGATGCTATACACATACAAGCTGCATTTATTTTAACCTTCCAGACAATCTACAACTTCTATTTTCACAGATGCAGCTCAGCCATGTGACTTACCTCAAGAACATTCTCTTGGTTAGGGTCCAAAATGAACTCAAAGGTCTCGTTCCACACGGGATTCACATCATTATTGAAATGTTTTGTTCTCTTCCTGCAGTCAGGGGCAGATGGGATGAACAGCTCCACATAGGGATCTGGAGTGTCAACTACAAGAGAAAACAGATATTCAAATTCGGTAAAACTCAAGCTTGGGTTGTCATGATCAATATAATTATGTGAAACCACATAATCATCTCATGGTCTATGCTGGGAAAATATTCCATCGTATAAATTACATAAATATAATGACATGAATGATACAATGATATTAACAATATCCCCAAAAGAAGAAACCTAGCTTTTAAAAGGGGATGAGAAAAGTCTCAAGTGAACAGAATGGGACTGACTCAAGTTTACTGGAAACATGTACACTTCTACCAGGCAGTGGTAATGATTTTTAAAAGCTTTTATGCCTTCCACTTTTTCTAGCCTTTAATTACTTTGGCTTGTGTCACAGAAGCCAGTGTTCCATAGAAACAGTCTTCAAGGAATGAAAATTTCTTCAATGCGTTGAAGAACATGATATTTTTCCATCCAAAGAGGTTTTTTCTGTCCAATTAGTTTTTTCTGCTGTTGAATTGGGCCAATGCTGGTGTAGTCCTCTGTAGACTTCTCTAAAACATTGCTAAGGTGCTTCAAAGGAGAGCACAGGATGTTCTTTCTGTGGTTTTGGTGATCATGAAAAGCCACCTGCTCTGCTGCGGTAAAACGCACACGAGTTTCCAGCATTCTCTCTCCAAAGTTTGTCCTCTGCTTTCGTGAAGCATTTTCAAGCAAATACAACACTTGCCACAGACAAGAAGCCTTTCCTTAAAGGTCTCTTTTTTTGAAAGAGATTAAACCCCATTACTAGGCAGAACAAGGGCTGAACACTCCTTGTATCCACTTCAATTCTAAAGATACTTCTTTCAATAAAGCCAAATGTTTTTAGAGACTCTTAGATGTCAGTAAAATGTTATCAGTGAGATTGCTGAGGCCCAGAACCACATGGTCACTTCAGCTGGAAGGAGAAGGAAGAAAAGAGCAAACCAAAGAAGTCTGGTATTTTTAAATGGGAATCAATCATCTTTTGGAAAAAAAACAACCAAACAAAGGCATTTGAAACCACTCAGGAGGTCCCATATGTGTGCCAGCAGAATGGAATCAAAACTCCAAAGGTTTGGTCTTCCAGCACTTCTAGTGGGGAACATCAGCCAGACCTAACATGCCTTCTGATGCCATTGCCAAACAGAGAAGACACTGAACTCATGCACAAAGTACTTGAAACCTCTCTGGAGATGCAGGGTGACATACATGGGTCATGCTTTGTATTAAGCATTCCTCTATCCAGGGAAACCTTCAGGACAGTAAGCAAGCCTGTTAGAGGACTCAGGCTCCCTCAAGCAAACATTTGTATGTAAAAAGACTTTGTGATTCAAGGATTTCATGGTGTGAGAATTTCCTTGGACTCCTAAAACGCTCCCCAGAGAGTTCTCCACCATGCTCCATATCTGCAGGGCTCTGCTAATCACTATGGTTTGGCAGGTCACGCTGCGACCTGTGTAACTAATTAACAAGCTGCTATTTAAAGTTGGAGATCAGCATGGCAAGCCTTTAAATAGCAAGCTTTATGATTGGATTTATGTCTGATCTTGTCTTGTATTTAAAGTCAGGGGAGCAGGGCAATCAACCCCCAAGTGTTTTTTCAATCTGTTTTCTCCCCAGCAGATGTAATTAGTTGCCAACTTTTACCAATTACATGAGCTCCCTTGAATTACCACATGAAACTGTGCCAGAAAGGGAATCAAGACCCCTTGAAACTAAACAGCAAAATATCTCCCGAAACCAGAAGTGACAAGATCTCATCTGGTAAGTCTGGCTGTCGAGCACCACTTTGGCAACAAATAGTAGAGACCTGCTCTGCCATGAGACTGAAGGTGCCTACAAAAGCTTGACGTCTAACCAAAGTACTGGTGCTGAGCAGTGTTCTGGGCAAAAACATCAACGCTTCCCTTTCCGTTCCAATTGTTATGTGATGATGTGATCAGCTGTAACTCTAAGTTACAAAACTATTTTTTTTCTTTTAAACACAAAAAGCAGCTGGTTTCCTACCTGTACTTGAAATCCAAAGTGTGTGGAAAGCCCACACCATGGCACAGCTGCCACAGACCACAGAATCATGGAATCATAGAGTGGTTTGGGTTGGAAGGGATCTCAAAGATCACCTAGTTCCAATCCCCCTGCCATGGCAGGGACACCTCCCACTAGACCAGGTTGCTCAAAGCCCTGCCCAACCTGTGTCTTGAACACAGCCAGGGATGGAGCATCCTCAACTTCCCCAGGCAGCCCATTCCAGTGTCTCACTATGCTCAGACTGAAGAACTTCTTCCTAATTTCTAATCCAAATGCCCCCTCTTCAAGTTAGAATCCATTACCCCTCATCCTAGCACTACAAGCTCTTGTAAACAGTCCTTCCCCAGCTTTCCTGTAGGCCCCCTTCAGATATTGGAAGGCCACAAGAAGGTCTCAGTGCATGCCTTTAATAACTTCCTTTCAGAAAGACTCCAAAAAAGTGCTGAAACAGAAATGAAACCCATGGCACGGAACAACCAAACTTAGAAAAATACATCTTCATAACTCAGTGCTGCCAACTGCCCCCTCACTCCCTGCCTTCGTTATCTTTATTAACCCGAGGCTAAGGGTTAATAATCTGCCCTTTCATGTTTGAAAGTTTTCTTAATTGAAAATGGCACAAAATAAATGAAAATCCATTCTAACTTCCTTCTGCAGATGAAGAGGAAAAATACTGGAAGACTCTGGGCTCTGATTAAGACACTGCTACAAGCTATATGAAATTAATAAAAATATATTCCTTATTACTGGTTGGAGACCAAAAATTATCTACCAGCAATCTGGCAAGTACAAAAATATTCACTTAATGTATTTCAAAACATTAAAGCCATCAAACACCAACACAACATCCCTTTTGCAGGGATGTATTTATTGCTCCTGGAGGTTTTGCCAGTTGATTTTCCAGGTATGGTTTTCTGAAACGGTTTATGGGTCCAAAGGTGACGTTTCATGAGTGTGTCCAAGACAAAAGAATGATCTATGTAGAGTAACACTGTTGTGGAATTGCTCTTTTATTTTAAAAGTCTGCTTCAAATACCAACCATATATTCTCAAAAAGCAATGTGTAGGAATTTGTCCTTCTTGCTCAGGACACTTCTGAAGGTGGGGAGGGACTTTTTACAGGGGCCTGTAGTGATAGGATGAGGGGTAATGGCTTCAAACTGGAAGATTGACTGGAAATTAGGAGGAAATTCTTCACTCTGAGGGTGGTGAGACACTGGCACGGTTTGCCCAAAGGAGGTTGTAGATGTCCCAACACTGGAGGTGTTCCAGACCAGGTTGGACGGGGCCTTGAGGAACCTGGCCTAGTGGGAGGTGTCCCTGCCCATTGCAAGGGGATGGGAACCAGATGATCTTTAAGGTCCTTTCCACCCAAACCATTTTATGATTCTATGAAGCACAGTTTCTACACAGCTCAGCCAGGCTTTGGGCTATCCTTTGCACCAGCATTCTCACATGACTCCTCCATCATTGGGCTGGTATCTGCAGTGCATCACAACTTTTGGATGCAGGTAAAGTTTAGAAGGTTTGCAAATGGAAAACTCAGATGGTTTGCAAATGGGCAAGTGCGCTATCGTTAGACAGGGACTCTGGCTGATACAATAGTCCTTTCTTCCTGGCACTCTGTGACTATTTACAGCAAGTAACGTCTCAACATGCACTCAACTAAAATGTCATAATTTCCCCGTTCATATGGAATGGCCCAAATAATGCTCTGGAATACAGAGACGAGATACCATTAGTATTTCTCAGGAAAAAAAGCCAAATATGAACTGACAATTAATCATAGAATCATAGAATGGTTTGGGTTGGAAGGGACCTCAAAGATCATGTCGTTCCAATCCCACTGCCATGGGCAGGGTCACCTCCCACTAGACAAGGAGGCTCAAAACCCCATCCAATCTGGCCTTGAACAGACCCAGTGCTGGGGCATCTACAACCTCCCTGGACAACCTGTGTCAGTGTCTCACAACCATCACAGTGAAGAACTTTTTCCTAATTTCTAATCTCAATCTCCCCTCTTCCAGTTTGAACCCATTACGCCTTGTCCTGTCACTACAAGCCCTTCTAAAAAGTCCCTCCCCAGTTTTCTTATAGGCATCTTTTTAGTACTGAAAGGCCACAAGAAGGTCTCCCCGGAACCTTCTCTTCTCCAGGCTGAACAACCCCAACTCTCTCATCCTGCCCTCACAGCAGAGGGATTCTAGACTTCACATCACTGCTGTGGCCTCCTCTGGCCCTGCTCCAACAGGTCCATGTCTCTCCTGTGTGGAGGACTCCAGAGCTGGCCCCAGTACTCTAGGTGGGGTCTCACCATAATGTATACTTGCACAGCATCTTCCATTCTAGAGCACCTTTAATGACTTGGAGTTTTGGTTTTATATCTGATCCAAAATAACATTCTCCAAACTACTGCAACAGCAGTTCCGAGGGCAAACCAGCACCTTGCCAAGCCCTATTAAGCAGGATGGGAGCACTCCCTCGCTTGAAGCTCAGATAGAGTCCCCATAAAGTCAAAACCTCCTGTGATTAATGCAGACGTGTCCCTGAGTAAGCACGCTGCAGACTCACAGCTTTCATCTCAAAGCCCATTTCCAGGAGACCTTTTAAAGTATTGTCATTCCAAACTATCTTGGCCTGATCCTGCCTCACTTATGAAACCTGGGAAGATCACAGCGTGACTTTGGGTAACAGCAATTCTATTTTACCACACTCAAAACATAGCTCATCAGGAAATAGCTCATGTTGTTTCCAAACCAAGAAGCTTTTGTGAGGTTCTTTGAACATTTCTTGAACTTGTTAAGCTTTTTCCACGGTAAGAGCTTTTCTTCATGGCCACAGTGATGAAGCAATGACATCCTTCTGAAGGCAGTTTTTACAACCCCCTGCCACTTGATCCCCCTCCTGCTCTGTCGGACAATAAGGTTTTGTTTGCATTTTTTTCAACAAGCTTATTCAAACAATTTCTAAACTAACTGGCAATGCTCTTTCTGGAATAAACATGCTGAAATATATTTTCCAAAGGAAAAAAATCAGGTTCACATACTCAGGTTACACTATCTCCAGTAAAACTGAGTTCAACATCCCTGAAGTTTACCAATACTTTAGATCCATGCATCCATCATTCCCTGAAAATAAGGCAAATAACAACAGATTTGAAGGCAGCAGAAAAAAATAGCATTGGATTTGCTATTAAAGGAAAACTTTCTAGGATATTTAAGAAGGTTGGGACAGATTGATTCCATCACAGGTTGGTGAGAAAAAGTTGGAAAAAAATGTGTAGGGGCTAATTCAGGTACAGCTACTGCAGCAGCATTCATCACTGACCTGAGTTACATCATCATGTATTGAGCGTTTGGTGAACCTCATCCCAGGTCAGCAAGTCATGAATCTGTTGGGCTTGTTCAGCCTGGAGAAGAGAAGGCTCTGGGGAGACCTTCTTGTGGCCTTTCAGGGGGTCCTATAAGAAAGATGGGGAGAGACATTTTAGCAGGATCTGTTGTGATAGGACAAGAATTTATGGGTTTAAACTAAAAGACATAGGGAGATGTAGACTAGATAAAATAAATTTTTATGCTGAGGGTGATGAGACCCTGACCCAGGTTGCCCAGAGAGGTGGTCAGTGTCCCATTCCTGGAACCATTCCAGGTGAGGTTGGCTGCGGCTCTGAGCAACCTGCTCTAGTTGCAGATGTCCCTGCTCAGTGCAGAGGGGATCACAGAATCACAGAATCACAGAATCATTATGCTTGGAAAGGACTTCTAGGGTCATCAAGTCCAACCTTTCTCCTAGCATCTCTCTAACATGAACTAGATGACCCTGAAGGGTCCCTTCCAACCCAAACCATTCTATGATTCTATGACTTGATGAGGATTTTTTTTCCAAACTCTGATCATAAGCTTGATCAAAACCCCACCAAAGATGCTTAAATGTAATCTGTTGACTTCAGTGCGTTTGAGATCAGCCTGCCTTGGTTGGATGACTTCAGTCTACTAACACATTTCTCAAGCTACCCAGAAAAACCAGCAAAACAAACACCACCCTTCCCCCCAAACACAAAGTTTTAGCATATTGAAGGCTTCAAAGAAATAATATACATGTGGTTTTAAAGCAATATGGTTTAAAACAAGAAATGTTTTCCCAGAAATTAGGTTTGTTTTATGGGCTGTTATTCCGTATTATGCAATTGTGCTGTGAAGGCTCTTGATGAGGGAAGAGTCCAGGTGCCAAACACTACAGTCTACATAGCAAAAAGACACTCAGTGCCTAAAGAATTCACCGAATTTACTAATTACTTCTTGAAGAATCTAGTTGGTATGGGAATGAAGCTGGTTTGTAAAGGTTGGTGTGGGGATCACCTTGTTCTGAGATACTGCTGCTGTTCTCCTTCATAACTCTATCTCATTTAAATTATATTTAGTTCCCCATCTCATTTAAAACATATATATAAAATACAAACTTGAGTCTCAGAAGGAAGTTTTTCCATTAAAATAACAGCTCTTCCAAGCACCAGGATAATAATAGATATTCTAAGCATCATTTGCATGCCAAAGCACCGGGAATCCCCTTCCATGTCCTCCATGGAAATTCTCTAATGGTTGTGAGCTGACTCGCAGATGTCTTCTGCTGGAAGGGGATCTCCTTTGTGGACATAATGTGACCAGAACAGTTGGATGATATGTCAAAAATACAATGAAGTCTATGTGAGGTAGGGTTTATCTATATTGGGACACTCAGGAAACTTATGATAAATTAATGAAATAAATTAACAAAACCATTTATGCAGCTGACAACAAAGGTGAAGTGCAAACAATGGCCAATTTACTTGCAGATTAATAACCCCCCCTTGGAGCTTCATGGGATAACTTGAGCATGCTTTCAGCATTTTTTTGAACCTCTTCATATAGACTAGTAGAATCATAGAATTGTTTAGATTGGAAAAGACCTTTAGGATCATAAAAACCAATTGTTAAACCAGCACTGTCAGGTCACCCCTAAACTATGTCCCTTAGCACCACATCCACAAGACTTTTATACACCCCCAGGGATGGGGACTCCACCACTTCCCTGGGCAGCCTGGGCCAGGACTTCACAACCCTTTGGGGGAAGAAATTGTTCTTCATGCCCAACCTAAACCTCCCCTGGTGCAACTTGAGGCTGTTTCTGCTTATCCTATCACCTGTTCCATGGGAGAAGAGACTGACCCCCACCTCACTCTAACCTCCTTTCTGGGAGTCGTAGAGAGTGAGAATGTCTCTCCTGAACCTCCTCTTCTCCAGGTTAAACAACCCCAAGTCCCTCAGCTTCTCCTCACAAGACTTGTGCTCTAGACCCTTCCCCAGCTTCATTACCCTTCTCTGGACACACTCCAGCCCCTCAAGGTCCTTCTTGTAAGGGAGGCCTCGAAACTGAACCCAAGATTCAAGATGTGGCCTCCCCAGTGCCCAGTCCAGGGGGACAATCCCTGCCCTAGTCCTGCTGGCCACACTAGCGCTGATCCAAGCCAGGAATGCTGGTGGCCTTCTTGGCCACCTGGACACATGCTGGCTCATCTTCAGCCCCCTGTTGACCAACAGAGAATCACAGAATCACAGAATCACAGAAAGTTAGGGGCTGGAAGGGACCTCAAAGATCATCTAGTCCAGCCCCCCTGCCAGAGCAGGATCACCTACAATAGATCACACAGGAACGTGATCTATTGTATCCATGAACTAATGCGTAGGATGTCAGAAATGCCTGTGTTACACACAAACCTGTTCTCTTTCACGTAGCAGAAAGAAGAACTATAAAGAAATATACAGTGTTTATCTAATTTACATTTCTAGATTCAAATTTTTCATTCTCAGACAAGGTTATCTAGGATTTGTGGGGTTGATAAGGTATGCTGAGGGATGGCCCAGCACTGCAGGAATGTTCAATCTAGGACTAGAATAGGAAGACCTGTTAGAAACCATTCCCGTGCGTTCAGGAGCTGGTGTGGTACCCACATGTGTTTGCCTTGCTGTAGGCAGAACTGGCAACCTGATGTCCTTTAAGTGTGGGTAAATGAATCTGGAAAGGCATCCCCACGGTGTAGCACAGAGCACTTGGTTCCTGGGTATGTCCAAATCTGTCCACCCCAGGAAGGAATAAAAATGTGTTTATTTCTCTACACAGCTATAGCCTCAGAAATTCACAGCAAAAGTGACCATAGCCCAAAATGACAATATCCAGGTGTGGCTCTACGCTGACCAGTATGACCCAGGAGTGGTCTGGTCTGGTCATCCGTGGACCTTTCCCAGCCCGTATATGTGGTGCATGCAGGCCTGGTACTGCAGCAGCAGCTTGGGGAGGGGCTGGAAAAGAGCGAAAGCAGTGGCTAAAAGCTGTGGCTTTGCCATCACCAAGTTTGCCCAGAGTTAAGAGATGTTTCTCTGAAGGCTGAACGCATCTTACATTCAATACAGAGGAAGCTACTGTTTCATCTGTGGGAGCTGTCCTAGCTGGGAAGCAGATCACTTGGCTGATCGCTTTACAACCACATGCTAAACATTCTAAACAATTTATGCATTTAAACTGTATGTTTTTCTCTCTCAAAACTTGCTACTCTGCAATGTTCCACAGATCTTGTTTATAACACATTCGTCTAAAATTATCTCAGTGCACACAGCACCCTCCTATAGAACAGATGCTATGTAACCTGCAGTTCTGTTTTGATCTCAAATCGACGTGTTTAAGCTACTTGTGTGAATTATAAATTGAAACTAAACTAAGAAAATGAAATTGTTGTGGTTTTTTTGCCATGATACTTCCACAGTTCAATAGTTCTATTCATTTTAGAGTGCCTGTCTGGTGTGACACTTGCAGTTGCTATATAAGGTTTAACTATTTTTGTATTTAAGGATATTCTGGGTTATTTTAAAAAAAAAATCTAAAAATTAAACTTTCCCAGAAACATTACTGAACTTTTCCTGGGTATCTTCTCAATTTGTTTTTGCATCACTTCTGAATTTAGATGAGATTTATATACAAGACACATTTTCCTTTGTAATTAGCCTACTTATATGTCTTTATGCATCTTGAAAGGATGGCTAAGTATCTTGGGAGATTAGCACTTGCATCCTGGGGCCTTCTCATTTCTAAACCACTGGTTATCATCCTCAGATAATTATTCATATTTATTTACTATTTATATTACAGTAATTCCTAAAGGAATCTCCCAGGTTGGGGCCCAGTGTGCTACGTGCTGGAGGTACATGAGTAAGATATGTAGCTGCGAAGGCCTCCATACAGCTCTGTGAATTTTGTAAGGAGATTACATTCTGCAAACCCTCTAAGCAGAGGGGACAGAGGAGGGTTAAACTCTGGAACCCCACATCCTTTTGCTTCTAGAAAGCGATTTAAGATTTCTTACTCTAGAAAAGGCAGACTGGGGCCAGGGATTTCACCTCTTCTGTCTGTGGTTTGCTTTTACTGGTAGTGAAAAATGGATGTCAGGATCCAGAGCTGCCCGGTTTGCTCCTATACAAATTCCTTGCCTCACAAGCACGGCAAGATGGTCTTTGTCCTTTTCAGGGACTCTGGCAAAGCCTGATTTTGCACTGTTTTGGCATTGTCACTTGATTTTTGAAGCCTCAAAATATTTTTGTTTCTTAGGCTCTTATTTTTTAGTAAGATAGAGGGAAAATGATTTCCCCTCCCTTCTGAGTAACAACAAAGCAGCACCTTTTAATGCCTCTCTAAAAAAATCTTTTGGACAAAAATGTTTCTTTATAAGAACACTTCACATTTCTTTAAAAGAATGAAGAGCTGAAGCCAGGATTGCTTCAAAGCAGAAGCTTCAGATCCATGATAGCTTCAGTATCTCACCGTGGGACAGCCAGGAGCTACAAGCACATAATCAAAACCAAGACCAGTAATAAAGAGGACTTGGACTGAGTTTCTCCCAGGGTTGAGGTATTGCAAATTCTTTGCCTCTTCAGGGACCTGTAGGGCCCCAAAAGTATCCGTTCTTCTCCAGCCTGATGTGTCTTTCTCAATGAGAATTGTGTTTCCTCACTCCTCACTGCAATGAGTAAAGGTGGCAGCTCCTAGCTGTGGTCCTGACATTGCTAAGGCCTCATCTATGTAGGTCTGAGGGAATGACGGGGATGAAGTTGAGTTAGAAGGAGAGGGAACACCTGCAATCGATGGAAAAACTACAGAAGAAAATAACGATGTTGTGCCCAGAGCAAGGTGTAACAAACCCCAGGAGTAACAGGGCACCTAGCAAGAGCCTGCTGCTGGCACACAGCAAACAGCTGGTGAAGGCAACCCAAACAGCAAGGATGCCAGGGTCACCAGGGCTCCCCACATCTACTAACGTGCTGCAAGGCCACAGAGAAGCGTGGGGCCATCGGTCACTTCCAGAGGTGTAGAGGTCTGCCTCGCCAGCATACCATGGAGACCAGCCCAGTCTTGACCTCGTGCTAGGGACAGACTCAAGGCCTGATAGATGCAGGCCGCGGCTTTGCTAGCGTGAGTTCATTCACAGCTGTGTTCTGAGAAGCCAGAGAGACTTCATGAATGAAAGCATGGCTGGTGCAACCATGCTGAAAAGGCTGCAGAGCAAACAGCTTTTGCATCCAGCGCACAGGGCTCAGGAAGGGCTGTAGCTGGGTGAGCAGAATGTGCATTTTCCTGTTGGCCGTTGTTTAATTAGGCTGTTGCTGATGCTGACACTCTGTGTTTTCTTTGCTCTATCTCCTTTCCTTCTTTATTATTTCCTACTTTGGTTTGATGTTGTTGGTATATAAAATTTAAAGAGCTCTAAATTTTTTTAAAGGCCCCTAAAGGGAGCGGTGCTTTTTTGTGTGCAAGTCATTACGTGAACACCTGCGAACCGTTGAGTTTAATTGGGCTACAGCTGTTGGGGAGCGAGGGGGGATTTATTGGTTTGATCGGCTGTCTCCAGATCGCGGTGGATTGTCATGCGTTGCCCTTCTAACTTGACTCGCTGAACAGAAGCACATGTGCGTATTAGGTAGTTGTGGGGACTGGGATCTGAGGGACGAGGCTGTCAAAGCAGAGTGGATCGTGTGGCCGTGCGAGGACGCGGAGGCAGCCAGCAGAGAGCCTGGGAAAGCTGCGTCAGTGGGGGAGTGCCAGCTGGCCATGGCCAGCCGGCCAGCCTGCTCTGCAGCCCTCGTGGGGCGTGCCAAGCTCACAGAGACATTTCTGAGCGGTGACTGATTGTGCTGCAGGGTTCTTGGGCAATGCTGGAGAGGAAAGGAGGCTTCCTAGTGTGAGAGTAAGGTCCTGTCTGGAACATCACATGTCTGCATGGACAGCAGCAGAGGTCACGTAAAAACTGTCTCTGTTAAGGAAGCAGCCAGTGGGAAAGACAATAACCCAGGGCACCTCTGAGTGAACAAGTCCTCTTGCTAAGAAGTTGGATCCCACGTACAGCTAGCTAGTCGCTTCAGCTCTGCAGAAGATAGAGGCTCCAGATGTAGAGCAGAGACAGGGAGGAATGATGAGGAAACGTCCACGGTACCACTGACAGAGCTCAGTCGTGGTGAATACCACAGCCTGTGTTTGGTTCATTCTTCCCTACAGAGTCTGGCCTAGTGAAGAGCACCTCTCTCCTCTCCTCTCGCTGGGGTGGGGAGGGTGGCACAGGGCAGCCAGAGCCCAGCTGTGCCCTGCTCAGGACCGCAGAGGAGGCAGCTGCTGGCGCTGCGCTGCTGGAGGAGGCTGGTGCAGTACCCAGCCATGGCACCATCGGCTGTGATGGTGGAGAACCTTCTCTCCTCTGGCAGTTGGTGCCTGTGCCCATCCCCTGCACACAAGAGTGCTTCCCTTCTCAGGCGAGCAGTTTAACGAGCAGGATGCTCCTGCTCTCTCTACAGATCTCCTGTAACTTGCATCTTTGTGTCCAGACCCTCGCAGGGCTCAGTGGGACACCCACTGCCGGCATGTGCCTCCGCTCTATTGTTCTGAGTCCTTTTACTGTACATGTCTGTGAGAGATGTGGACGGAGATGTCTCTGCTGTGCCTCAGGGTAGGGGGAAGGGTAAGAAAATTCCTTTTGATTCCTTTTTTTTCTGTTGTTTTCACACCATTAGGAAATAATTAACCTCCTTAGTGAAAGCATGTCTCCTTTTCACCTGAGTAGGAAAACCTTAAAATATACATACAATATTTTTAACACTAAGCTTAAATTATGCAGTTGCTGCATTTTGATGATAAATATGCAGATGAGAAGATTTCTGCCTCTTTTATCTTGTGGTTCTAACTCTGTCTAAAAACAGATTGTCGCAGTCACCCTAATTCTGAGAAAAACAGCCTTTTGTGCATTGAAAAGCCAAAACAAGCAAGTCTGATGATCAGATCTTCTCTTCCTAGCTGGCATATGTCTGCCATGCTAGTGAAGGAATCACTTATTTCTCGTGGTGACGGCAGTTGGTGCCATCAATTCCTGTCAGCTGGGGAAAGGGATAGGAAGCCAAATTCACACACTGGTGATTAATTCTGGAAGCTCACACGAAGAAAGACACTGTGAATACCACTGGAAAGCTCTGAGTTTGCCCATTCTGCTGCAGTGCAGATATATTCTATGCAGATGTGATTAGGCAATTCCTGTCTTTCTGCATCCTGGGGACAGCCCTGAAGGGGATCCACTCAGATGGGCTGTAGGTGTCCAAGACAGGCCAACATAAGATGTGTGAATTGCGGGTGTTGAGGAAGGCTGTAGAACTGAATCAGCAGCAGATCTGTTCTGCATCTGTGCTTCCCTCTTTCCTTCAGTTTTGAAGATGAACCTTCTTGTTGGAGGCCACATCTACTTTGGGCAGTTTGAGGAGGGAGTGTCCCACTGCTCTGTCTGTGGAAGGCAGGGCATCTGAGAAATTGCCTGCTGCTCCCACCAGTTCTTCTCCTCCTTGCTGCGCTCTTTCTTACTCTCATCTATGCACGCATACAATGATTTTATCTCTAAAGGATAACCGCCTCTTACCCTGGCTGTTGCAAACAGGCTGCCACATTGACCACTGTGCCCTTGACTGTGTTTGCTGAATACATGAGGTCAGGAAACAGAGCTCCTTGGGAGTCAGGCTCGCCTCTCAGTCACAATAAAACCTTGTGCGCACCTAGCAATCCAGAGCTTGGGTCTGCCAAGCAGCTCTTGAGGTTTGGTTAGAAATAATGAAAGATGACTTCAGAGTTCATCTGTTCAGGCAGAGGTTTTGAACAAGCTGCTGCTGCTTCTGAACATCCAATTGTACCAGCACTGTCCAAAGTCTGAGTACCCAAGGTCTTGCTCACTTGCCTTTTGAAATAGTCATCATGAAAATACCTGCTTTTTCTAAGTTTTGTTGCTCTTCTGACTGCAGCATTTGGAAGGTCACTGCCTCTGAAACGCATGTTCCAAAACTCTGGAATTCTGGATCGTTACTGAGCATAGCAGTAAGCACGTGGAAGCGGTTCCTGTTCAGACAGGTGCTGTGGTTTTATGCCTTTTCATCTTCCTGGACTTAATAGCGTCCTTTCTGGTGCTACTCATCACAAGGAAGAGCAAGTTGCTATGTTGCTCAGCATCCTCTGACTTTTCAAGGGCACCCTCTGTTGTTACTGGCTGTTCTTGGACTGGCCACGCACACCAGCGCTGAGGTGGGAGCTGGAGGCGGCTGCTGGGCGTGATGGTGGCAGGGCTGCCAGGCTTACCTTTGCTGCATGACACTGAGCACAGGCCATAGCAGATAATGCCTGTGAGAGCCAACCACCCACGTGCGTCCTCCTCATTCCCCACCCAGTACATTCACTACATGTCTCTGACAGACTGTAAATGGGGGTAGGAAATTGGGCAAAGCATAAGTAACAATCCTGAACAGATCTGGAGTTTAAGGGTCCTGGCTCCTAATCCCCTCCTTCGGCCACTCTGTAGCCTAATACATTTCTCTGGTCACCTGTCAGGTTAGTGCTGAAAACACCACTTCAAACCTTGCATTTAATCAGTCAGTCAGCAGAGAAGCTACAAAGTTTGGACATACTAGAATTTCCATAGAAGATGGCCTCTGG
This sequence comes from Coracias cyanogaster, assembly GCA_033124195.1. Classification (NCBI taxonomy): domain Eukaryota; kingdom Metazoa; phylum Chordata; class Aves; order Coraciiformes; family Coraciidae; genus Coracias; species Coracias cyanogaster. Next base: position 43,520 of record JAVSBS010024950.1, on the reverse strand, counting down.
TGAAAGCTAATTGGCCTTGAATTACCTCTACTGAAAAAACCCTCTAACATAGTAGTTTCCAAGTGAAGAGTATTAAATCAAAGAACTGTAAAAAGAAATAACGCTGTCTGCAAGGATCATGAAACTTTGTTCCCAGAGAGTGTAACTTCTCATTTGACCTGTACATATCCCACAGTCAAACATGAAGGGCTTTGGACTCTAATACCATCTATGGGAATGAGATCCCTTGGCTGGTGTGCAGCTGTTCAGCACTCTCTCCAGATACACTGGAATTTCTGAGTTCAATTGAACTAGGCAGTGAAAAAAAGTGTGAAGGGTTTTAATATCGATCTATGAAGATTATAGTGTTCACAGGCAAATAAACACTCTTGTGTTACGTTTTCTTGCACAAAGGGCACAGCATAACATGCTTTTATTTCAGGCTGAGGAAAACTGTAGTAAGACAGAACAGAAGGCAAGTCCCCATGATAGCATGGTGTGTTTGTCTGCACATGCATGTCTGTCAGTCTTTTGTAAATGGCTGCAGACACTCTGAAAACAAAAGTAGTTGAGCTCTGCACACGGGAGAGTTCTTACAATCATAGAGATGGAAAATAACAGGCACTTGTGGCTTGGGCTGCATAATCCGTACAGACTCACACCTCATGACATCTAAAAATATATTTTCTGATCTCCTCAGAAGACCTCCCCCTGCCATTTTAGGCTATTGGGTAATGAGGGTGAGTCAGCCACATTAGGGCTTCTATTCATCCTATTTCATTGTGCTTAAGCAGGCAGTAGCTACTGGAATTGTACAGCCCATCTCTGCACTAACTCAATAGCACTGCTTATTTCTCCATCTCTTTTTAAAGCCTTTGCAAAAGTAAACCTGCTGGGGTTGTACATTAGTTTTCTTTTCACACCATAAGCTGTTCCCTTCTCAAGAAGCCCAGCACCTTGCTGCTAATCGGCTCATATGTACAGTATAAAGTAGGACTGTAGGAGATTCTGTAGAGAATCTGCCATTAGTTTTTTACGGTTTTCTAGTATTTCTTGATTAAAGAGTTCTGTCAGAAGAGCAATGGTCCTAGAGGCATCTTTCCTCAGGGGTCTGTGAATAGTAATTGCTCTTCTTAGCACCCGGATCTGGTATCTCCTTGTCTGTACCATGAGTCCTGCATGTCTATCACATTACAAGTTCTGTTTGAATTGAATTGGTATTTCTGCAGCTGCATCATGTGATCATCAACATTAAAAAGGTTGTTCTAGGATTAATAGTTCTTTCTCTACCTTTGGACTGTAGCTTCCTTTTCCAGGAGGGGCAGGAAATCACATCCTGTGCTTTACATTCGCAGCCTTGGCTCCTTCCCAAAAGAGAGCAGAATTTAGTGCTGCTGATGCTTGCAGCTTGGTGAGATTGTTCAGAGAAACGGGAAACGTGCTGTCCCCCAGTGGGAGGGGGTGCGAATCGCTGCAGTCACAGGGGAAGTGGCATCTTGACTGACCTCCGCTGACTTCAGGGTAGCAGTGTCTTCTGGAGCAGGGACAGTGTTTCCTAAATTCCCGTGGGTGCAGAGTGCAGCCAGCTGGGTCATGGCCAGGGGTATGGCTTTCGCACGGCCCCATCCACACACACACAAAGGTGCGTGTGCTGCACAACGCAGGTGCAGAAGGTGCAGTTCTGCCAGTCAAACATGCTGGGCTTCTGCAGGGAGCTTCCTGCAGTGACCGCTACTGCAGGACTTCTGGGTGGCAAGAGCCGGTTCAGAGCTGGAAAAATCTGCAGAGAGCAGGACTGCCTGCCAGACTGGGCTATACATGCACGTTAGCACCCTTCTGACACTAAGCTTGACGCTGTTCCTGTCTCATTGGCCTCCAGAGTTGAAACTGAGAAGAACTGAAGACATTCCTCTTGGTATTCGGAGCTTGAAAGATTGTGAATGTTTCTTTACTCTCACCATTGCTACTTGTCACACCAATTAGGCCTCGCAGGATCCTCCAGCAGAGCATCAAGGACCCTTCATCTTGTATTTGCTTTTTGTCTTTAGTGGCATCAATATTCATTTGGTTAGTTGTCCCCAGTATTGGGAACGACCCATAGTGGGATGGAGGGGAAGCAGAAGTAGACAGGAGGTCATGATGAACTCCAGGCTGTGCAGGATGTCAGCAGAGTAACAGTGAGCCAAGCCTTGTTCCCAGCGCTCTGGCCAGTGAGTGTCCCTGGCTCTCCAACCTCAGTGGATAGTTTTAAAATTCTTTGCTGGTTTTCCTTATCTAAGTCTCTCTCTTTGACTTCTTGATTTTGACCTGAGATAGCCCCACTGCAGCACGACCACCTAGCACTGGTCTTTGCTGTGGGCTGCTTTGAATGGGACACCTCTGGTGCTCACAGTGATCCAACGGAGCGGGCTCCAATGCTCACAAAAGCGTTTCTTGAAAGTAGAAGAGCTGCAAGGCTGAGAAACCTCAAAATCAGAGAGCTTAGCGAGAGACCGTGTAAGGAACCCCACTGAAAGGCTGTGCGCCATTTGCAGAACAGCGCAGAGCTCACAGAACTCTACAAACAGTGGAGCTTTTGGATGCCGGTGTCTGCTGTTAGTTTAACCTGATGAAATGCAACAGGATAGAGAGGAAATGAAAGAGTTTGTACAAACTATAGGGGCAACATATGGCAAACTGGGGATGGGGAGACCTTGGAGAGCAGTTTGTGGCCGCAAGGATACTCAGCCTGTTTTACAGCACAGCTGCTCCGAACAAAAGAGTCTGTCTGGATCGCTCGTGTGTTAGTTAATGTTGGTGACAGGAAGTTTGGAAAATGTCTAAAATATTGCTCATTAAATGGGAAAGTGCAGTGTGCAGGTTTGAAACATACTGATCAAATATGTTGGTCATAACGGACACACTTATGAGATATGTCAACAATTTAAAGGAGTGGGTGTGAGAGCAGGGAACCAGCAGAACCAGAATAGCAAAAAGGAGCAATGTGTTGTTGCTTAAGGTTGCACAGGGCCCTCTCAGGAGAAATTTGTCCAGCTTGTGTGGATCCATGGAATTGAAAAAGGCAGAGCAGAAAGGGTGTAAATGGATGAGCCATCTGAATGGACCTCAGAGTACCTCAGTTCAGATTCCTGGGAAGCGGGTCAGTGCAAATACCTTTTTCCAGAGCTGAGGTTTGCAGTTGCAACTGGCAGACATTTATTGTGAGTTTCATGAGCAAGATACACCCTGACTTTGGTGATCCAAAGATCTCATGGAGTTACCATAATTCAGAACTGATGGTGCAGAATTTATTGATAAGTTGTGTGAAAGTGTAACCTGGGAAATGAGTTCTTCTGTTGAATGGCTCTGCACATATAAAACCAGTCATCAGTAGGATCCACTGTAGTTACATATTTAAGATGAATTTGCTGAGGGGCATGAAATAGTATCATCAGGTGAGGCAAATACTTTCAGTAATGCTTGCAGGATTGTGAGTTTGTTCTTTCCTGACATTCCTAAAGGAATTGTGGATGAAAGGAGAATTTTAGTCTGGGTACCCAGCACTGCTGCTGCTTTGAGTGCAGCAAACAACCCAACTACTGGGGAAAACAGGCTTCTGAAACTCGTGTAAAAATGAAAATTGTTGTGATCACCTCTTTGTTATGGCCATACAAGGGAAGTTAACCGCCTGAGAGTTTGTCTTGCCCTGTACAGTAGCATGGTGTAATCATCAGTGATTGTATCTATTGTACACGTATCTATTTCCTGTTCTTGAAGTAATGGGATGTTTCCCCTTGTAGTTAAATGCTAAGTTGAAAGCTTTCTGTAAAATTGCCATCCCATGGCTGCTGTTGTATTTTCCCAGATGTGCAGCAGTTTTGAACATCCCATCTCTCTGGATGTGGAGGCAGGCAGCCACCCTCAGCATCTTTGCTGAAATCTTGGCTCAGTGTGACCCAGCTTTTTTGCAGAATCCATGCACACAGCAGTGCCCACTGCTGTGACTCCAGCTCCTGGGAAGGGCTCCGACTTAGAAAAATTATCAGCATGTAATGAGTGAGGACTGCTTTCCCCAGACTAGCTTTTATCTTTGCTCAAGAACTGATTCAGGATAATAACAGGCTGACAGAAAATACAAATGGCCACTTTGCAAGACAAATATGATTGCTTGTGTAGAGCTTTGGCTACCATGCAATTTATTTCTTTTCATAAACATGCAGCTAATATGTAAGAGTCATTTGCAAAAATATTTCTGATTTACATACTGGCCTCACCTTTCTTGCAGCCCACACTGAAAAAGCGAGATTGGCTGGAGGCTTACAATGACGAGAGCAATGAATAATACATCATCTGCAATCTGGGCTCCTTTAGCCATGTTATTTGCAGGTTGCAGGATTTTTCTGGCTGAAGCAATATGGTTTTTAGCGGGTGTGGTGGAATTTTGTTTTGTCCTTTCTGCCGTAACTGTAACTGGGATGTTTGGAACAACACAGGAGACAGTTTATGCAGTTGGCAGCCCACTGTTTATGGCTCATCTTTGTGCTGTATAGTGATGGGACAGATTTACACAAAGAAACTGAGCCTGGTGAAGGAACTAGGTGGGTTTGGTGTATCCTCCGCCCCGGTGGCTTTTTGCACCCTTGGTTGTACAGCATTTAGGAGTCTGTTGCGGTCAGTGTTCAGTTCGGGCTGAGAGTTTGCCATCTAGTGGCTATTGTGTTTGTTAATAAAGTCCGAATAAGCCCCTTGTTTAAACTGACTGTTCAGGTTCTCCTGCTGCTCATGCTAAGCAGGAGACAGACATCTCCCTGACTTCATCTTCTGCTGTGCTGGGTGCAGGTCACAGCCCCGCTGTCCTTGGACTTAGCAGCCGTCTGACATCTAAGCTTTGCTTACAGGTGAAGCTTGCTGTCAGGCCAAGGAGGTCCTGGCCTGATTCCTGGAGCTTGGAAGCATTTGTGTCAGGTTCAGCCCTCTGGAAATAGGAGCCAGCTCCAAACAGGGTCCTGCTGTGCAAGGGCTGAAGCGCTGAGGTTTTCTCCTGGCCTTAGCAGCATCTCAGCCTGGCCGCACTTCCCTGACCCTCAACCAGATTCTCCACATTGTACATATTCAGCAGGATCTAGTTCAGGTTCTTTTCCTCTGTTCCTCCCTACATTTCCTGCCCCAGGGAAATGCTTCTCAGGCTGGTGCTTGGCTGTGGGTGTGCTTGCGTGTACGGACAGACTCGATCTCTGGTCCCTTCTGCAGGGGGACGTAACAAGAAATTCTTTATCTGAAGCAGCCGTTGCACCGGAGCTACCATGCACGGTGTAGTGTGGGTACCTGGGGGGAGGAGCGATGTGCAACGAACAGATAGTAATTTGGGCAGAAAAAAGAAAAGCATTGGAGTAATCTCCTCTGCCCCTTTCCCCACTGGGGTTTCAACAGGAGCTGCACTGGCTTGGGCTTGCTGTCCACGTACCAGAGGAGCTGAGGTGCTGCTCTCGTGCACGTCTGCTTTGTGCCTGACTTTCTCTTCCATGATCTCATGTATGAATCAAAGCTTGCCTACAGGTGGTGATCAAGCCCAAAAAGGCTTATCACTTACCAAGCAACCGTCTGCAATTATTTGTGTGTCCTCTGTAGCCAGCTTAGTTACTTATTGATATCTAATGTTTGTCTCACCATGTTATAATGAAAATGAAGAGATGAAAGCCCCGCTCTTGCTTGAAGTGCCAAATTAGCTAAGAATAGTGACACTCTGCTACTGTTCTCTCATGTGCTCATATAGAGAAGGCATAAACCATTGCTCTTACAGGCAGGATAGCTTGTTATCCTGGGACAAGGCTGTTTCTAATGCTTGAACTGTGAGCCAGAAGCATCTGAAATATTTACTAGGCAGTTAAAATACAGGGGATGCTGCCTTACCCTATCCGGCATCACACCAGGAATCAGCATGAAGGAAACATTTCCTCCAGGGTAGCTGCAGTGGAGCCTAAAGCAAGCAGCAGCTTTTGGGAGACTAGTCCTAAAGCACTTGTAAAATATCCTGAAAGAACAAATACCCATCGTCTGATCTGAGGCAGCATGGGGCTCCTGGAGTGAGTAAGAGACCCAAAGGGCACCGCTGGGCACAGACATGTCCGTGCCTGCTCTCGCCAGGAGCCTGCACAGTGTGGTGCAGCAAGTGCAATGTGAGGGGGTACCTCAGCTCAGCATCTTCTGGGAGGTGGAGGCAGCTGCTCCTCCAGGCTCCGTCTTAGACTCTGGACCTTCTCTCCTAGTTGTGCCTTTTCAGTAATGGTTGTTCTTTGGAGGATTGGAAAAGAACTTGCCATGAACCACTAATTTACCCGTTACATTGGACAGTGGAATGGCCGTTCAGGTGCCCTCAAAGTCTATCGTGAGATGGCTGCTTGAGAATTACTTGTAGGTGTTAGGAGAAACTTGCCAGTCTTCTGTCCACAGCAGGACTATATATTTAGTGTCTATTCCTTTTATTAATGACATTAAGGCAAGTATCCTTGAGATAATAACTTGGGCCACATAGTTCCTTTTCCCTGCCCTCCCCTGCAGCAAAAAGAAACAGCTGTTGAAATATTTTTGGTAATAATCTGATGGACATGAAAAAACCTGTGTGTCTGTGCACACATTTCACTGTCTTTATGGTTGTGTTTGTGCCTACAGCCAGACCACCTAGTGCTGGGAGCCCATCAGATGGCAGCAAGGCAGAGCTGATGGCTGATCCGGGTTAGCACTGAAGTGGGAGGTTTCCAAGACATATTTAGCTCACGCAGGCAGCAGTAATGGGTGACTCAGGAAGTGGCTGGGCCTTTTCTGCTGTGTGCAACTTCCCAGGACAGCAAGGACAAAGACCCTGAAAGCTACAACTGTGAGAGGCAGTGGAATCTGCACCCCATTCCAGTGGCACCCCTCTGTCCTGTCTTGCCCAGCCACTAAAGCTCTCATTGCAGAGGTGCCTACTTGTCCCCTGTTTCTACTTCAGGTCCTGCTGCAAATGAGGGCTTAAAACCCCCGGGGATTTGTGTGTGTGTTGTAAACTGAAGTCTGCAGACATTCTAAGCAGACCACAGCATTTCCATGGAAGCCAGGGTCTGAATCAAAACCACCTCATTTCCCTCCAAACCCCGTCTCCCTATCTGACTTGTCTGGATCCCATTAGAAATGTGTTAATCAGAGAAAAATGACATATGTGTCTACTCTGAGGTACATATAATTTTAGTGTGACATCGAGAGAGTCCCAGTGCTCCATTCCTCAGCAGAAGGCCTGTGCTCCTGCTGTAAATGCAGAGAGGTTTGAGATTCTCTTTAATTACCGGCACTCTGGTGGTAACTTCCAGCAATGGCTGGCATCATTTCCCTGCCCTGTAGCTGTTGCATTAGTGGTTGTTACGTTTCTTTTACTTGCCTTTGTCACATGAAAACAAGAATTAATACTTCTGTTAGGAGGGAAAGCTGAACTTTTTTTTCCCCTGGCAAGAGGAAGAGTGATGTTGGAAAGAAGTTTTCTAAGCTGTTCCTGGTCACGAGCCAAGGACTGCTTAGTATAGATGGCATCAGCAGTTGGCACAATTGCAGGTAACATTTGAAATACTTTCTTAGAGGTGTGAGAGAATGGTCAGTCTTGAAAGGACGTGCTTCTGGTGTTCAGGGTTTGGGTAGAGGCAGCAGAGAGTACAGGAGGAAAGTTTGCTTAATTGTTCTTGTTCTGGGGAACAAAGGCGCTCAATCAGGCTGTGATTGCTGGAAGAGGGCTTGCTGGTGTCCTCTTGGTAGTGTGACTAAGTCCTGCAGTATTTGGTGGGATTTTTTCTTCCAGATGCTGAAAGAAATGGGGTTTTGTGCAATTTGAGCTCTCATTTTAGAAAATATATTTCTAATCCTTGTGGTTATGCAAGAACTTTTTAAAACATGAAATGAATGCAGCCTAATGGATCAGAAACCAGAAAGCAAAGAAAGAGAAACTGGAGTATATCTCTCCTCTTTATCACATGATTGGTTTGGGGAGGAAGAATGAGTCATTATTTTTTATCACAGGAAATTGGCAAGGCACGCTGTGATTACCCCTGTTCCAAGCCCACTTACATGCACAGATAAAAGGAACTACCCTTAGCACTTGCCCAGGCTCTGCGGCACTGATCTGTCCTTCACTGGCAGGCTGAAGACACTGGCAATTTTGGGGTGAGAGGTGGGAGAAGAGATGATGATCAGGAGCTGCACTGGCTGGGGCACTTGTCCCTGGGGCTGGAGTTGGATGGACACTCCCCGTCTGTGGAACGGAGCTAATCACTCTGCATCTCCTCCGTGGGCCTCCCCATGCACACACTGAACCCCGTGGGCTGCTCGTGCTCGTTTTTCAAGCTTCCTTCTCAGTGTATCTAACCTATTGAGGAGTTAGTGACTTGGAAGAAATTTTAATGTTTGTAGTTTAAGACTCAAGTCTCTTATATTAATTACTCTGTGTTAGTCAAAATTACCTTGCCTTCCGAGGCAGATGAAACCAGAACAAAGACAGATACGTGGGAAGAGCAAGCTTTTAAAGTTAGAGCACAAGCCATTTGTTCAGTATAAGCTCTGCCTAGAACTGAGAGATGGAAAAACCCCGCTGGGCTGGAAAGCACTGTAGTTCATCAGGATAACCACACCGATAGTGAGAAGATGGAGGTGGAGGCTTCATATCTGCTCTGTTTACAGCCAGAGTCAGGAGTAGAATGTTTTTCCCTCTCCTTGGGGTTTAGTGGCTGCACGTACCCCTTTCCTAGCAAGGGCCCCTGTTCATCAAGGAGGCAGGAATCACCAGAAGACCCTTTCTTGGTCTCAGAGAAGAGTAGCCAATCCAGAGCTGAAGCAGCATTTTAGGTTGTAGTTTCCAGACTCGTCAACTTCTGTTTTAATTCTTGGTGCTCACAGTTTTAATTTTTAAAACTCTGCCACTTCATGATCTCCACCTCTGAGATCCCCATTATCCCTGTTGTGCAATTACAGTGGATCAGAGTTGAATCTATTTTTACCCTCTTGTTTTTCCCTTCAGTTTGCAATGCCTCTGGGAGTGCGTTCTGGGAAGAATCTGCTTTGGTTTTAAGCTGTATGGTGCCGCCTCCTCTCCCATTATCCCTCCCTGGTTTCAATGGCCCCATTGTGCCGTCTGTACTGGCACTTCGCGTGGTTTGAAGTGTGAGTAAGGAGTTGCTCTGTCCCTCTAGTTTTATTCTGTCACTCAGAGCACCGACCTTCTACCCGGGAGCTCTTTGAGTGGAGCGGCTGTTTCTCCTGCACACCTGGCAGCACTAGAAGCGGCGGGTACAACCTGCGCGAGGTGTTCCTGCAGCCCGGCCAACACCCGCTCACACACCACGCTGCCTCCTCTGCCTCGCTCCAGGGCTGCTTTCGCGGCTGGGAGGAATCGTGGTTCCTGCAGATCCTGTGTCCTTAGTACTTTGGCACATGAGATTTCTTTCAGGACTTTTTGCTTGTGAAATTTTGGCTTCTGCCACTGACTGAGAGAGAACACGAAAAAAATTCTGATGATGCAAAAAATGCTGTAAAGTGGATTTATTCTAATGTAATTACTTTCTGACTGCATTAAGCTCTTTCCATTGTGCATTTCTCAGGCTTTATTGAATCCCAGCCAATTTCCTTCAGCTTTGTCTCATTTCCCTTCAAAGTCGGCTTTTCTCAGCTCCAAGATATTTGTGTTGCTGCCCTTTCTGCAGACCCTCATCTGCATTTCAAACCTGGTGAGAGATTACCATCCCTGTATCTTAGGTGTCTCCGTAGTCATTTAGTACACCTGGCTCCCATCCAGCCCTTGGATGCAGAATTGTCTCTGATCTGGCTGACAGTGTAAAGCAGCTGCTCTCCTGTACTATCTCCAGGAGCACAGTCCCTTCCGTAAGTGTCCCGTTGTTTCCCAGATGAAGTAAAATCCCTCCTGGACCACACTGCTTGCCTTGTTGACAGACCTCCCAAGTCTTTTCCCCTTCCTTTCCTTTTCTTGCCCAACTATCAATCGTGTTGTTTGCTCCTTTCTTCAGACGCTGAAAATCTGTGCCCATATGCTAGCTGCAGCTGTGCCGCACGTAAGTCGCCCGGTGGTGTGTGCTCGCTGCTGGGGCAGTGCGTGCACCGACCCAGGGCAGGGCCGGAACCTTTCTGAAATCAGGCAGTTGGATGCACTTTGGATGAATATTTAAGATCTCGACATGAGCACTTGGCTAATGAATTGCAGTTCTAGCATTCACTGCAGAAGTGTCACAAACATAATGGGGGCAAAATTTGCTTAAAATTTGTTTTGAACGTATGTGGCATTTTTCTATTTGTTTACTCAGTTCTGTTTTTTTGTGCATCTTATTTAGTTTGGGCTGTGAAACTACACTAGCTACCTTAGCTTTTTTTCTGTCTTTGAATAAATTTCCTTTTACTGTTCTGCAGAGAGAATGATACCACAGACTTTACTTCCTGGAGACATTATATTATTAATGCTTTATAAAACGTTTGCTTTTTATTGGTTGTATTTCTACAAAAGTTTGTACTTGAAGTCTACAGCCACCATTCAGAAATGAGGTATTAACTGTGACCAATGTGCACTGCGTGGAAGTGAAGACTAGGATTAGATGGGGAGAGGGTTCAGTGTACTCCGAGTGCACAAATCCTGCTAACCTCTTACAGCGCCTGGATGTCTCCCTGGAATCATTTCTCTCAGCTTCCGTTTAAGCACCATTGCTGAGTTGGTGGGATCCATGCCCCACATTCACGCTGTTTCAAACGGCAGCATCCCATCCCCCTGAAGTTGTCTTACAAAGCTATTCTCAATCTAGCGGTGTTGGCCCACGTGATGGGTGAATCCAGGTCAGAGAGCATGGTCCCTTCACATCTGCTCCGTGCTTGCTGCTGACATTTTCATTCAGCCTGCCTGTACTGGGCAGTGATGGAGGTCTATAAAGGGGGGACAGAAACATCTTTCTGCTGGGGGAGGACAATGGCAGGACCTCCCAGTAACTGCAGCTGTGTCGGGGCTCTGAATACAACGGGCCACTCTTGGCAGTGCTACTGAGGTCTGGCTCTTGGAAAGCAGCACTGTGATTCAGCTGTCACTCAGCTCCCAGCAAAGGCAGCTTTGAAAAGGCGCCTCTGCTGCTCTCCTGGAGGAGCAAATATTTCCTAGGCCTCTGCTGCTGAATGGGAGAGATTGTCATTGTCCTCCTTCCCCTCTCAGGCTTGCTGGGCTTGCTATAAATGGGCCTTTTGCAAGGGAACAATAAGCCCAGCGAAGGGTCCAGGTTGCACATGTCTGAGCAGTGAGAACACTTGAGCACTTTTTCATTGGCTCCTGTGATGTGAAAAGCTGTGCTGCCGACAGGGCAGGTTTCTTTTCCAGCCACAGCTGTAGGTTTGTTTTCTCTCTCAGGTTGCGCTGCTCTGCGAGTACATCTGCATGTTTCAACTCATTTCCTAGAAAATATTTTCACCCCAAGATTTCCTTTGGCCTCAGAAACCTGTTTCCTTTTGCAGCTCGAGCTCTGTGAGGTGTTCACCGTGAAACCCACATCCAGGTGGGCCCAGCGTGCTTTCACATTTCTCTGCTGCGATAAACTTTGGCTTAGGTTTGATAGAATATCCCCAAACTTGTATTGCCGTGTGGTTTTGTGGCAAAACCACATGCACCTCTCTGATTCAACTGGCTGGAAAGCCATACCTTGGGCTGAGGTTCGCAGTGAACTTCAGGGTTAATTCAGCTAGAAGAAGATGTTCTTCAGTAATCTGTATGGAGACAAAGGTACAATTTTCTGCCTGGACCACCAGGGACCACAGAACATTTCCTCGTTTTCCTGACCTTCTTGTGAAACTTTCAGCATCGCAGAATTACGTGCTGCATTTTGAAAATGGCTGATACTATTCCTGCCCTCTTCCCTCCCCAGCCGAAATAATGATTTTTGTGAGTACAGCATTGATTTGCAGGCATGTGTAAGGACACCGAGGCTTTTGTTCACTGGGGAGAAGGACTAGGGCCTACCAAGGAAGAAGAGGGATTGGTTTCCCACTGGAAAAACTATGTTGTACAGTGGAATACACTCTTACCAGAGAGACAAATACGAGCATGTTGTGTTACCGTCTTCTCATCTGAAAAACAGAAATGCAGCTGTAATGATCTTTGGGTCACTTTGAAAAGTATCTTTTAGTTTTTAAGCCCCCCCCAGATCTCAAATCTAAAAGAATGTATTCACTTTCTCCACCTGCAATATCCACTTTTTATCCACGTAAGACAAAAACAGCACTGGGTGACTCACAGTATTCTTGGGGCCCTGGAGTGTGGCTGACATGTTTTGCTTTGTTTCCCAGCATTGCGTGTAAGAACAGAGAACTGCTCCGTATATATAATCTCTGCTTATATAAGCCTACAAATCAATGTCAGCTTTTATTTAAAAATACTATCAGAAGAATTAATTCTTTGTTCTTTTCAGATACTCTATGGTCTAATTTTTCTCCTGGGCTAGTCTTACTCTAGTGCCATCCGTGCTGGTGCTTTTCTTGCTATAGGCTGAGTGAGTGAAAGGAGAATCGATGCTTCCTCGGCAGAATGTGCAGCTTGGCCACACTACCCCTGTTAGCAAGAAGTTAGCAAAATTGCGATGACCGTACCCTGCCTGCAAGTCCAGGAGGTTTGCACTGTGGCTTGTCCTCCAAATGCCAATGAGGAAAATCTCTTTGGAAGTTTCTGCCTTGCTCATCCCATTTACTGAAACTAAATTTCAAGAAGCTAATCGGGCAGAGAGTGCAAAAGATGAAATGTTAGAAATCAAATTAATGAAGCTGAATCACCAATTTGTGACCTAGAAGACTATTAGGAGTGATCAGAATTAATTAACTCTCCTTTGCAATGCTTCAGAGGAAGCTGGCAAGCTAGGCGTGGAGACACACAGGACATCGATGGGATCTGACTACCTGGACCATGTGGAGCAATGCGGCAAGGCTCGTGCTGGCCTGAGCCTGGGCTCCAGGGAATACTCATGGAGCACAATCAGCAGGAGCAGAAGGGAGAGTTGCCGTGGTCTCTTCTTGTGTCCTGCTCTCTCAGGCTTATTCAGGGACACGTGGGTGAAGCTGTGAGCACACTATGAAGGAGCAGCAGTCCTGTTATCTGTGATGGATATGTAGGGGAGTCTGAAGGACTGAGTTATTGGTGGGATTTTGAATTTTCTAGTGGAACAATCCAGACAATTTACAGAAAAGGTCTCATCACAGCTCCTATTCTACAAATTTGTCTCTTTGACTCAAGCTCTGCATTACTCTGCTTGCTCCTCATTCTAGTGGTCTGTGTAGAATTTTTAAAATCTCACAGCAGTAGGAATATTCAGGGGGGAGACAGGAGCCCCTGCTCTTCCTCTGCACTTGCTTTTCTGACTTGCAACAGCGTGAGGATGTGCAGGTGCTTGGTGTCAGGACTGTCCAAGACAGCAGGCCCGGGAAGAGTCCTGTCTCCCCTACTCCAGCTGCGAGGCAAGGATCTGTCCATATAATAAAATGATTAACAGCTTGATTCTGGATTGTTAACTGGCATGGTGTGCTCCCAGAACGCCCTTCCCAGCTGATGAAGACAAAGCAGGATGCTGCGCAGCTCCCATCATCCACAGGACCTGCGTCTCTCCACAGATGCGGCACTGAGGTGTTCCCTTGCAGCAGGGTGGGAGAGGCTGCAGGACCGGGCCCTGGCGCTCTGTGCTGCAGCAGACAGGTTGCCTTAATTCCATCCTGTCCTGGCATTTTTTGTGCGATGTGTTAACATCAGCCACAGAAAAAGGCAGGTTGGAGGTATCCGATTGAAAGTGGCACTCACAATAAGAGCCACCTCACACTCCATCTCAAAAGCCTGGCAGCGATCATCAGGAGCAGAGAAACCATGACACAGTAACTTGCTGATATTTTGCTGATTTAACCAACACCAGGATTGAGTGCTAAACACTTCTGGGGACAGATGACACATGAATCAAGCTGTAGCTTCTTTTCTTTCAAAGGTCAGAGTTTTAGACAGCTCTGGCTGATAGTTGCCAAAATAAATTGGTCATTTGGGATAGTCAGTGATACGAAGTCAACTTACCAATTGATTTCAAGTGAATGCAAAAGCCAACACCTAATTCTTGTAATTCTTGAGAAACTGAAAGAAAATGAGTATTTTCCTCACAATTATTTTGGGGGCAAATATGGAGAAAGAAGATATTTAATCATAATTAATTTCACGAACCGGAATCATGCTACTTCATCTTGAGTTGATAAACTCTTTATGCACACTAAACAGCCCGTGGGAGGAAGAAAGTGGAGGGCAAGCTTGGCGAAGAGATGGCTTCAGTTTCTTGAATAATGCATTGCTTAGTAAATTGACTGTCCGATCAGGAAATAGTCCACCGTATATGATCAACATAGACGTTGCTAGCTGGACAACGTTGAAAGAAGCATTTTGGAATTAATGTGATGATTATGAAAATGTCTTGGATCCTTTGCTGAAGGCTAAATAAACACAATTAAAATATTCTTAGTTTTCAATGTGCTTTGTTCAGTTCATTAAGTGTAACTAGAGCTTCCAGTTATCTGCATTTAGTTTTTTAAAAAATTGGAGGGTATTTTTAGAGCAATGTAAAGCTTATTGCTAATTACACCTGGGGGGAAATCTCATTAGATATTCATTTGCTTTCAGAGTTTAAAACAATTCTAATGAGCTGCATTAGTTGTGATAACACTGACTGACTGTCTCTCGTCTGCTCCCTCTGGCTTGTCTGAAACAAACAAAGCTTCTCAGGAGCCTGGAACTCAGCAAATGTGACCTTGGCTACCTTTGGGGCGGGGGGACAGAAGTGTGGTCCAGAGGACAAGGAGAGAGCTTGCTGCAGCAAGTGGAGCTGAAGTGGCAGATGACCTCACAGCCAGAACACTGGACCAGGCGAGGTGTGTTGTCCTCTCCCTGGCTGCACCACTGGCTGCCAGCGCAGTGCCGGGCAGTGCTGGGCAGTGCCACTCTGCCTTTCTGGCATTTCCTGCCACGTTCGCTGAACTAATGTGGTAAGATCCCGTTTGGGAGGGGAGGAGGGCTATAAGTCTCTCTCCCTTATCCTCTTTCTCTTCCTATATTTATGAGGGGGAGAAAGAGGGGTTAACAGAGAGCATCTGTCGTAGGTCTGGTGGATTGAACCTAAACCTCCACACAAGGGCATAAGAAGCAGCCAAGCAAGCACCTGTGAGAGGCCTGACCTATGCTCTTCCCATACAGAATGTCCCTTCCCATAGGCCATGCCTGACCAGGTGGGTGCAGCTGGGGCTGGGGAGCCCTCGGACTCGGAGGAATTCAGGAGAACCCAGAGGAGTGGCCGTTTGCTCTTGACATAGCTGCTGCTCACAGTAGCCTGCAGTGTGGAGCTTTGTCAGCCAGTGTGTCTGCCTGGGGCAATGCCATGAAGAGCTACCATCTTGGTTCTCAATCTTCTGCTCCACCAGCTGCCAGAAGAATTGCTGGTTTACCACTACTTGTCCAGGAGATCGGAAGGATTTCTGGTGAGGAACTGTCACTGCCTTGGACGACCTAAAACCAGGATAATGAAACAGCTCAAGCTGAAGTGAAGAGTTGGCTCGCCTTACCTAGGGCGAAGAACATTGAAATAGGGCAGATACAGCAGAATAATTTGGACTTCTCCCTACATCGGTACATTTTGGATGAACTGGGCAGCCTCTGAGGAATTCAGCCATCGCAGTGGACACATAAATTATTTAGGGCTGATCTTTTTACCTCTCCCCACTAAGCCCTGACAATGACTCAAAACCAAGAACTTCTTCTGCCCAAAGTAGGCTTTGATCTTGCTCCTTTCCATTTCACAGGTATAGCACCTTCGTCCAGGGTAATGTGAATATACCGAGGAGAAAAATTACCACCACTCCACACAGTGTCCTGTAACTAGCCCATGCAATCATTTCAATGTGTTTAAGTCAGCTTTTTCTAATCATGCAAAGCAACAGAGTGGCCTGGGAAAATACCTGTTTATGTGGCTCTGTAAGCAACGTAGGATATTCATCTCCTTGTTGGCATGCAAGGAAGGAAGCTGCCTGTGCACACACATATCTCTATAAATGGCATAGCAGAAAGGTGGCTGCGAGCCGAGACACTTCTCTGGAGACCAAGGAGACTCAACGTGGACGTAAAGTGGCACATTGAGACAGGTTTACTGCTGCTTCTAGGCAGAGGCTATGAATTGAGCGGCAAGATAATGGTGTAGGAGTGATCACACGCAGAGCAGGATATATGGGATTCTTTGGTAATTGGGGACATTTTGGCATTGGAGCTGAGCAGGGTGAGAACAAACTGGCAGAGTCTGCATGTCAGCAGGAAGAAAAGGGCTGTCTGCAAAGATGGAAGCTAATTTTGTTTTAATCTATTGGTTGTGGAGTAGAGAAGAGGCAAGTAGAAATATCAGGCTTGGCTACTGGCAGAGAGAATATACCTGAGTCAGAGAGGAGCCGTCTGGACCAAAGTTGTAAGTAGAAAGGTGGAAACCAGACTTTATTCCTCAAAGGAAAAGAGAGCACAGAAAACGAAGCTTTCAGGGAGCTGGAGGGTGTGAAGTGGATGGTTGGTACCAAACCCCCTACTCTATGGCTCTCTTATTAAAGAGGTTAAAGGAACTGTGGGTCTAAATTGGAAAGGTTTTCACAGGCACTTCACAGAGCTGAAGTGTTTTGCAGGAGATTCCTCAAAGGTGGAAGGCGGACAGCCTCCCACCATTATTTAAGGAACGACCCAGATGTGCACCAGGGTCTTGCAGGGAAGTTCGTTTCCCTTCAGGTGAAGACAAGTCTTAGAAAATGTTTTAATAGATGAAAGGTGGCCTGTTGAGAAACGCACAGCTTGACCAAAGATAGCCAGTATGGTTTCCGAAAAGGACCTTTTCTGCCTCGCTAACTTTTGGAAATTTCTTTTTTTAGAACATACACTCCTGTCGGCATAGACAAGAGGCTAAGCAGCAGTCAGGAGAGGCTTGGATCTTCAGACAGTGTTTGACAGGGTCCCACGTCGGAGGTTAATGTCTAAAGGTGGGGAGTTGGAAAGGGGAAGAATTGGCTCACTGATTGAAAATTGGCCAGAGGACAGGAGCAGAGTGGGGAAAGGAGGCATAAATAGAAGCCTTTCAAGATGAAAGACAAGTTAATAAAGGAGCGTGTACTGTAGGAGACTGCACTGGCGGATCCTGGTCTTTCTGATAGTTACAGTGTATGAAAGACTTGGCTGAGGACATAGAAAGCAAGATTTCCTAGTTTGCAGATCACATCAGATTTGGGAGTGGTGGAAAATGAAGAATTCCAATACAAGCAAATTGAAGACCCCTTCTCGGCTTTGATATGATGGCAAACACAGACCTAGACAGACAATACATTTTATGGCAACATTTCTGGTTACTGATATCCAACTTCTTTTTAAACAGTCTGGGGTGGTCATTGGTTTTAATACCTCCCAGTAGCTTTATTTCTTGCCAAGCTTCTGGAAGAGCCTCAGAGACAGTATGTTTATGTACATTGTAAATTTTATTTTTGGTTTTGGTTGGGGGTAGAACAACTGGACATGTTTCAAAGGGCAAAAGCATCTGAATGGAAAAGGTCAGAAAGCAGGAATGGATGAACAGGTTTAGAAGAAATACACAAAGAGCTACTCCTTTCAGATCCAGTCCAAAGTTCAGACTAGCACAACTGACTTGGAAAACAGCTCTTACTGGCCAAGAAGGAGCCTTTTAGGAGCGAGCTGATTATTTCTCAGTCATCCTGCGCAGGTGGGAAGGGGATTCAGGTGGCTGTACATAACCTCAGGGAGCCTGCCTGACTGTGAGGAAGCAGATCTGTCAACTGGTCTATCATAGCTCTCTTGACTTCAAAGGATCGGTGACATTTTCTACTGTCTCAGGACAGACACTGTGGTGGCGGAAGGAAGAGGTGTCTGTGCTACTGCTTAAGTGAAATTTCTTTAAGTCAGCTTCAGGTGTTTGGAATGAACCGCGAAAAGAAGGGGAGCCGTAGCCAGACAGGCTGGATTCACCGTGGTGCTTCCGCCAAGCCAATGGGAAGCGTGATTCCCAGGCCTGAGCTGGGCCCTGTGTGGAGATCTGCTGACATCATCTAGATAAGAGCACTTAGCTTGTGGAATGAGATGGGGTTCAACTGTCTGAATGTGGCACAGAGCTCCTGAGCTTCTTCCGAAATGTCTGTTTTGAGAGTTAAACCTCCAAGTGTTTTACTTCAATAGTGAAAATGCCCTCGCAGGGGATTTTCCCCAGACCTATTCCTCAGAGATTTATTTCTTGTCCTCCAACTAGGCTTGTGTAAATTCCTTGGGTTATTTTTTGGTACTAATTAACCATGCAGTAGAAATTATATTATACAGCTGATAATGAGCAAAATCTCAGACACACTCATACACCAACCAAACCTTGGCAAATTGTAATTAGCTCAGTATTTGATACTTTCTTATTCTGCATTTCATTTTTTTTTCCCGAGGAAAAAAAAGCCCTACATAATGAGCTCTTTGAACCTAAATCAAACAACATTTTCAGTGGGGACAGGTAATGAAATGTTAGTCAAACCCATTGCAATGGGCAGATCAATCACTGCCTTGTAAGATCTTAAAAGGAACTCTGAGATAATGGTGGCAGAATGGCTCTCACTGCAAATCTTCTAGGCCCAGCCTTTGTGGGCTGCACAGGTATGTAGTGGAGAGTTCTTTCTTTCAATCCCAGCACACTCAGAAAAACGAGTTGCCACTTTGCTGAAAGCAATGGGATTGAGACAAGAAAAGCTGCTTTCACTTTTGGATCAAGCCAGAAAATTCTCTGTGCCAAGAGGGAACCTGGAATGAGTCGTAAGTCTTGCAGGAATGCTGAGGGAACTGAATATGTGTGCTTGGCCTCACAGCAACAACAAGGGAGCGCATAAAGCAAACAGTTGTGAGCTACCGAGCTTGGATGTTCACCAGGGAGATGAACAGTTTGCTGGAGCTCTAGTTTCCATATTAGCATCATGCAACATCCTCAGCTATTAGTGCAGTGTACTCTCAAGCCTGAGATGCTGCTGCAGCAATGAATCACTTCCCCAGACACTAACTTCTCAGTTTCTCAGCAATAAGGCTTTTCGGAAAACAAAAGATTAGTCCCCCAAGAAATTCAGATATTTCAGAATTTGGGGTGGTTTTTTTGTCCGGAAAAAAATCAAAATGTTGAAATGCTACATTGGGCAAAACATCTGAAATGCTTCAGCTGGGAAAAAATCTGAAAAACAGCATTACCAGAACATTACCTTTCTCTAATACTGAAACATTTCTGTGCAATAATTTCCAAGTGTCAGAGATGATATATAACAATAAAGTATATAGGGATATAGACTTCAGAATGTAGGAACAAATTGTTCAGAAATATTCCTATTTCAAGCTTTGTTGAACTGCCCACATTCCCAGGGAGCACTTCTGTTCTTGATGAAACAGCATTTTCTGATTTCTGACATTTGGTCAAAAGCATTCTGAGCATCTCTGCTCAGCGAGAGTGGCTGCAGCGAGGATGGGCACAGCTCTTGTCACCCAATTTATTTAATGTTTGTTTTTGCTTCAGCTGTAACCCTGGAAGTCTCTTACACTTGCTCTACCTTTAACGTTATCTCTCTCCGTGTTATTACTGCATGATTTGGAAATTAAATCCAGGCTGTGATCTCCTGTCATGCACGTTGGAGGACTTGCTTTCAGATTAGACAATAGCACTGATGGGATCAATAGCTATTTCAGCCAGCACACTGATTCTCTTCACTGACAGGCTCTTCTCACATGTCAATGTGCTGCTTCATCTCCTCTAGGTCCACCAGGACCCTTATCTATCTACCTTTTTAGAAAACCTGTTCTCTTGGAGTCTTGAGAGACCAATCTGATGATGTGTCCTTGTTTGCTCAGCCATCAACAGATTTTCCCAGTCAATCCCCACCATGGGAACACATCTACCACAAAAAACTCCTCAACCTGCTGGTAATGGTGATAGAGATTTCACATCACCCAAAGCAGCAAGTGCAGTGCGAGACTTGTGTGCTGTGTTTTAAAATCTTTCTAGTAAACTCAGTTTCGAAGAAGCACCCCAGCGTGGTGCGAGGGTGTGCTGTACATGCTCTTCAGCTAGGGATTTCTGTACACGCTCGGTGGAAGACCCCTTCCATTCTCCTCAAACTTTCATAGGATTTGCATGGGAGAAGCAACGATGAAACTGCCACAAGTGGCGGGAGAATCATCCTGACAGATGCACAGACTCTTAGGAGTGCCCTAAAAGTTCCCTGGGCAGGGCCTCTGGAAAGGAAGGTGCTACAGGCAGCTCTGTGGAGCATGCACGCCTGCTGAGCACACGGCTGGGGTAGCACCAGTCATCACCCCTTACCTGCCTGATGAGCCTCTCCTTTGAATTTGAAAATACATAAATGTTCTGCTGGTAATTTGCTTTTGCTGAGCATTTCCCTAGGGTTTAGATCATTGCTGCTGAAGGTGCCTGTTCCCTGAGGATGAAAGGAGGAGCAACACCCCAGAGCACTCTCTCAGGAGGCGTTATATCTCTGCTCTACCTCCTTTCTTGGTCAGGGCTCTTGGTGCAGGTTAATCCTTGAGTCAGGCAGCTTCACCCTTTGTATTTTATTGCCTGGCACACATTTTGCAAGGCAAACTGGTTAGAGCTCACCAAGGCAAGAGCCCAAGTTGCTTGGCCTCTGCAACAGGCCTTGCTTGACATTCAGACAGCCTCAGGGCCTTCACTATCTTTCTAAACACTTTCCTTCTCTCCTGTAGAGCTGCCTTATTACAGCAATAAAAATAACAAGGTCCCTGCAGACCTCTTTATAAAGAACAATTTAGAGGCAGGAGTAAGTGTGAGGATCGGGATGAAAATAGGCTATCACAGTGCTGATGTGATATACAGGCACGATCCACGTATTACACCGACGCAGGGAAGTTGTGTGTCTCGGGAAAGCAGGGACTCGGGGTGGGGCTGGTCTAGGTGTCTGCAGACAGACAGAAATGGTGGGTTTGATGCCCACTGTACGGGAAGGGTCTGTGACAGCCTAGAGTCACTGTGACAGGTTTGAAATGGTTCTATTGAGTTTAGTGAAGGCAAACACCAAATGTCATAGAAATCTATCCAAGGACAATATTAATGTTTAGATAAGTTAGATTGGAACAATGAATACAAAATTACGCCTTGGATCCCATGCTATCCACTCATTTCTGCAGGCATTTTCAAGTCCTTCTCATGGCCTCCATGGGTCACAGCTGGGCTAAAGAGAGACATACAAAACAAAGGCAAAAAGTGAAAACACTCCAGATCCCACCTCCTACCTCAAATCTTGCTGTGCGTCTGATCTGCTGGTCTTCAGGTACCTGAGGAGACTACAGGCATGAAGCAATGGCAAGTTACCGAGCTTGCCCAGGGTGAGAAGAGGGTTAAATGTTGTGCAGGGGTGGTAATGAAAGGTCGTTGAAGCTTTTGCTGGTGGTTTGGGGAAAGAGAAGAGGAGGATGGATTGGTGTCCCCCATGGAGGAGGTATTTGTGAATTGAGAACCTGCTGGTGGTGGAGCTGCTATTTTCTTCCAAAGGTCAAAAAACCCAGCTGGAACATGCAGCAAAAGACTCCACTCAGCTGCAGCAGGGGCAAGGCCAGCTGCTCCATGGGGAGAAAAGGCAAGAAAACTGCAGGAAGGGGAAGGATTGTTTTCCCATCTTCTGCTTCAGTTCAAATGGAGGGTAACTAGGAAGCAGGTTAGGGTTCCTGAGGAGGTTTTCAGGCACGTACATTGCATGCACTTCTGTCAGGAGGGGAATGTTCTGAAGGATGGCTTGGGTTCCTGGCACACACACAATATCAATGTATTATCCTTATACATTTTCATAACAAGCTGTGCATCGGGAGACATGTGAAAGCACAGCAGATCCTGACACCAGTGAGGTGGAGCAGATAGAACTATGAAGGCTTATTAATAAAAGGTTGAGGTATTAATCACAGCCACATGTTTTTCCCTTCCTGCTCTACACACTTTATCTCTTGTTTTTTTTTCCTTCAGAGGAAGTGAGATGTTCTTCTGGTTACACAGAAATTTTGAGTACCTGCAGTTTTATTTTCTGACCCTTTCCTCCAGGGTGGCTGCCTTCCAGTATCTCTCAGTCTGAAAGGCTCACGCTCTGCCCGAAAGCTGGAGCAGGAAGCGCACCAAACACGAGAACCCTGACAAGGGGGCTCTTCTACTGGCTTCCACTGAGGTGTGCTAGATTCCAATATTTGCTCTGTGCAACTCAGGAGAGCAAGTCAGAGAGGCTCTGCTGTGCAGGATCATTAGCTGCCCCGTGGTGTTATTTCCTGTGTGACATCTGCCGTGCTGGTAGTTTTAAATAGAGCAAGATGAAGATCCTAGAAAACCCAGAATGTCTTTACTTGGAAACCTCATTAAATAGAAATGAAATTGCTTTTGCTCTAACCACACTTTGTGATAACCACAGCAGGTTGGACTGTTCACTTCCTGTAGCTACACCTCTATTGGGAGCTTGGCTTAGCTAAAAAGTTTGTAATGCTTCATCTCTATCTGAGCGACTGCACCAAGAACCATCACCATTTATCTGTCCTGTATCTTCTATCTCAATCAGACCCTGAAGGTATTGCCCAACTTTCTATTAAAAAGATTGATGTGAGAAAGGTTATTTGTGCCTCAGTGTAGCTGAGGGAGAAAAAGGAGGTTACACAGAGAAGGAGCAGTTTACCGTTGTCTGGTGGGATTCACAGAGCCACTGTGCCGCTCACCTGGTGGACATCTGGCCTGGAGGCAGTTGTGGGGCTGGAGAAGGGAGTGTGAGGGAAGTGAATTGAGACAGCAGGACAAGGATTTGTCTGAAGATCTTGAGCTATGGGTGTTCATAATGGTGAGAAAGCAGAAGGAACGCTAACCTATTTCATGGCTTTTTTGATGTCTAACTAACTGTCATTTCTCATAACAATTTTGTAGACAGCTCGTTTAGAACAGAAGGTGTGTTTTGTGCACTGTTCTGCCTGTACCCTGGCTGGGAGGTTTCTGGAGACATCTCCAGCTCAATGGCAAGAGGACTTGCTCGGACCATTCTGTCTGAAAAAGCAGAGGCTCCTGCCTCACCCAGTGAGCCCCAGCACCGGCCTCAGAAGTTATGGCTGAGTTAGAGCCACTCTTTCAGCAGCAGACTTCCATGTCTCAGAGACCTCCCCCTTAGAAGTGCCCCAAAGGCTGAACTTCAACTGGATAGTGAGAGGGATATTTTAGTTGAGGTGCTTGGCTGTGTAAGCAGGAGGAACAGCTCCACTGGCGCTGAGCTCAGCTGTGGCAGCAGGCTCTGCCCTGCTGACTGCACCTTGGTCTCCTCAGCACAGGGGAAGCAGGATGGTCAGAGCTGTTCATCGTCCGTGTTCCCCGGGTCCCATTCACTGGCCAGATACCCGGTCAGCTGAGCACAGGGGAAGAGAGTCCTGGTTTTGTTTGGCTCTGCAGCACTCCATCTCATCCTCTTGTTTTTGTCCTGCCTCATTCCTTGGCTCCCCGAAGATGTAACTTGGCAGAAGCACAATGCCCAGTGCACACACTTGGCAGCCCAGCTCTTGCTCCACGGCTTGAGTGTTGCTAAATGAATGATGCAACTAGCTTCTGAATCCAGGCCTCTCTTGCATATTAAGTTACTGCTGCCTCCTCAATATGTTTTCCTGCACTACAGGCAAGTCCCTGTAGTCTTTCTTTCTGCTTCAGTGGATTATCTGCCCCATATAAAAAGCCCACCAGAGCTGTCCAACATTTGGGCTGGTCCCAAAGAAACTTAAGGACCTGCAGGGAAATGTTTCAAAAATAAAAAAATATGTCTTTCTATGCTGTCCTCTGCAAAGCTCCCTTCTGCTGACCAGCCGACATACACTAATGGCAGTCACTGAACAACTGCCCCCCTTTCCGATTCCTCCTCACCCCAACATGTAACATGCCAGGATGTGTCCAGCAACACCTCATTTTTCGATTGCTCTGGGTGTCTGTGGAGCTTTACTCCATGCCTGCCCTGGGAAGAGAGGGGGACGGCTGTGAGCCCTGCTGGCAGTCCCCTCCTCGAGCCGTACGATGCTTGCGAGCACGAGATTGCTATAATATTGAGCAAGGTTTTCCAACACATGCTTTTCTCTGGCAAATCGCCACCCACAGCACAGTGTGCCAACATAACACTTTGACTTAAAGAGGGAAAACTGCCAGATAAATGTTTTAGTTGCAGGCCTGTTTCATTGTTGAATTCTAAAATCTTGGCGAACGCCTTTGCCAGTGGATGGGGAAGCAGCCTTGCTGTTGACGCTGGTGAATAAGGACTAAAGCAAATGTGTTCAGGAATGACATTTGGTGGACATCAACCGCCAACTAATTACATTACGTTCTCTGTTTCTGCACCAAAGGCACACAGAGCAGATCAGTGACAAAGGAGTGGGGGACCCTTCAGTTGTCTAGTGGTCAGCAAGCAATAGGAATTCTTGTGATTGTGAGGAATATGTCAGTGATTTGGGGGCACTTTCTGAGCCTGCAGCTTGCTTGTTCTTTGAGAGCTGGCCTTTCATGGGTAGGGGGTAAGTCCCTGGCACCGAGCAGCATTTTGAGAGGGCAGAACAGTACTAGACTAAAGGCAAACTTCTCTTGCATCTGAGTCCTTGGAATACGGGTGGAACACAGCTCTGCTGCTGCCACGCCTGGAATTCATCCTTTGGGGCATTGCCATTTCTGGGCTCTGTTCGCTGCAGGCAACCTCTCCAGCTCCCCTGAACACACAGTGAAAATTGTGTGTGTGCACAATCCAGGCACAACGTCACCCAGCAGATCCTTCTGGAACAACAGAGATTAACACTCCTTTGCTTCCCTCTGCCTGGCTCTACAAGCACAGAGGTGTCAGGACATTCTGTGCTCATCTACCCAGACCCAGAGAACCAAAGGATTAGCAAAGTGTCAAAGAGTTGAGCAACAGGAAGGAAAAGGCTGAACTTCCCTGTGAAAGCACCACTTGCAATAGAAAAAAAGTCTGCTGTAATTGTTGATTTTCTCAAGAACCCCTGTTTGCGTGGCCTATATCTTCCAGGGTAGCCACCCACACAGCTTGTCTTCACCAGGGATCATTTATTTTGTTCTCAGATCATTGTCTACACTAATTGTCTTAAACAAGACTAACTTCCTTTCTCTTTATTCCCTAGTGTTCTTGATAGGTTTTAATTACCTTTAGGTGGTTCCCCATATAATTGCACATCAAGTTCATTAATGATCACAATATGTTCACCTAATAGGTTTCCATTAAAATCCAATGGGTTCCCATCAAGATGAGTTATGGGAACTGACAGAAAACTCACTAAAATCCCAGTATCTTTAGATAGAGTGAATTAAACATTGTGTCTATTAAGAAAGATAAAAAACAAATGCCAAGATGAAAAAAATGGTCTCACAGATCAATGGATTCTTATCTCCAGAATTCTGCAGGAACTAGCAAAAGATGCTTACTTCTTTGAGCTCACTTAAACAATGGAATTTTGCCACCTTGGCTTGACGGAGTAAACTCTGTGACCATTAAAGTTCATCAAATAAATCAGCAGAAAACAGAAAGCTAACTTAATTCCAGTGCATTGAAGTTTGGGAAGAATAGAGAAGTCCGAATCCCTCGCTGGTCCCACTTCAGTTCTTGTCACGGCATCATAAGGTTGAAGAGGGTATAAACCCAGCAGGTTTAAAAGCAGCAGTATCCGCTGCTGTGCTCCTCATGTTCCCTGCACCCTGCAGTCTGGGTGTAAAAGGAATCCAATCAGAACAATCTCTCAGCCCTTCTCAGGTGCAAACCATGGTCCCAGACCCTGACCTACCCCATCACTTGGTTTTAGGACAGGACACGAAGAAGTGCAGCTCAGGCAGTTCTCCTAAATCTCACATTCCCTCTTCATGATCGTTCTGGGAAATTATCTTCCACTTGCTTCCGAAACAGGCAACACTCACTCTTTCTTTCTCAAGTCTTTCCTCCAGACTCTTTCCTGAGGTCCCCACTTTGTCCTGGGGCAGCTGATGTGTAGGGATCCTGCAGCCCTGCCTGCAGGTTTCAGACCACAAGCCTTTTCCACATGCCTTGTTTCATAGGTTGCTTTATGTCGTGCACGTGTTTTATGGCAGCTACGAGTTGTTCAGTACCAAGCCACAGGGCTGGGTTTTCAGGGGTGATGCCGGGAGCCTGCGGGGGTGCTGGGGGTGCTGAGTGAGTGCGGGTGTGTGGCAGCAGCTGTGAGAGAATGATGGGCAAGGCCAGAGCTGAGGCATGGAGCCGTTCCCGGCCTTTCTCCTTTCTCTGCACCCCCTGCAACAAGCAGACCCTCCCTCTCTCCTTTGCTCCATCCCCTCTCACTTTCCTGTCTTTCACTCCCTGCAGTAACTTCCCGACATCCCACGGCAAACTGGAGGGAGCTATTTTTTCACTCTGCTCTCTTGACCCTTGATCTCTTGTGTGACTGGTAGCCCAGGTGCTGTCCAGGGATGGTTGGAAAGGAGAGGTCATTCTTGCATTTTCAGTGCTAAGATAAGCCCAAGTTAAGTAGGAATGTCTTGATGCTGTGAGGTGATGCCAGCCCTGGGGCTGTTGGTACCCTCTCGTTCCATCTGGATCTGGTAGACTAAGAGCATCTTTGAGCTGACAAAGTGCCCAGGACAAACCTTTTCCTCTGTACCTGAGCAGCCCCTGCAGTGTTGAGCCCTATTGAGTGGTTCTGCTGCTACGTACTGGCTTCTGCTACAACAAGCAAGACTTCAGAGAAAAAAATCAAACTGCTCTAAATTTCAGTAAGCGAATCTGTGACTCTTCATGGCAACTCCACATTATTCCCAGGTTGTTTGCTATTTTCTCTGTTCTTCCTTCCCTGCTGCCTTCATTATCACGCTGAGTATCACCAGGGCAGCATGACAAGAATCTAGAGAGACACATTATTAGGACAGCCTTGTTCATACCTCTGAACTGTAGCGTTTGTTAACATTTCTGAGCTTGAAAGGGTGGGGGTGGATGGCAAAATCTGCTTTTCCAAATTAGAAAGATGTATTTTAACAGTGTGTCTGGGCGAGATACGTACTTCACAGTTGCTAACTGTGACCATTCAAGGACCTCCCTATTGCTCTGCCACACAGCAAGCCCCTTGGAGGAGCACAGTCTCTGCAGGGAGTCATCCAGACCCTGCCCCTCCAGGTGCACGGAGCATGGGATCTAGAACACACTCCTTACCTACTCTTTGCCCTGTAGGTCCCATTGCAGGTGCTTCAGCAGCTCAGACCCTATACAGTGCAGTTACTGTGCGTTATAAACCTCTATATAATAGGAGGCAGTACCATGACTTGCAGGCAGCATTTCAACAGCAGAAAGCAATGGGCTTCTTAAAAAAAGGGGGAAACTTGGCACGCAGCAGCCCTTGCTCTGTGCCTGTGGCTGAGCCATGTTTGCAGACCATGGGCAGGACGGTGACAGGAGCCGCTGGTACTTCCGGCAGGAGCGTTCAAGGCTGGGACATGGACGCTTTAATGTGGCCTTACATGTGCTGCCAAAGGTCTCGTTTTCCAAGGAGTTCAGCTTTTGTCTTGTCACAGCAGCTGTCTGCCTTTTAATGCTAGTTGCAAGAAGGCTGCCCATGGGAGCTGAGCGCAGTACCCGTTCTGTGCACGGACAGGTTTGGTCCAGGATCGGACTGTCTCGTGGTGGTGGTGGAGTAAGATTGTCTGCATTGCCTTGTGTGAAGCAGAGCTTAGAAGAGGAAGTCAGGGCATTACTTTTCCTCTTCTAATTCCCGTGTGTGTCTGAGTTGAGAGCACAGAACTGCAGGACACAGACCTGTCCTTTCCTGTCTCAGCCAAGCGCCAGGCAGCCTGTCAGGGCTTCCCAAGATCTTCAGCAGGAGACAGAAAATGAACGGAACTGGCTTCCTGCCACACCAAAGGTTTTGTGCCCATCTCAGGCAGCTTCCTGAAGTTCCCTTAGTGCCAAGAGGGGAACAAGAGGAAGTTCCTACAGACAAAAATGTGTTATTACCATTTCCTGTTATGAAAAGCCACCAAAGCAACAAATCTTGGTGGTTTCATTTGTTTGTCTCCAAATGAACAGAGAACCTTACAAGTTTTTCTCACAAGTAATTAAATTATGATTTTTCTCTGCAGTTGCTGGACGTAATTTAGCACTTTAATTGGCTCTAAGCTACAAACATGTCTGACCTGAGAAAGAAAAAAAAAATTCTTTTCTGGCACTTACAAGTAAATAAAATAGTCCTCTTCTTGCCACTAACTTTTATTTAGTGCTGCTAAAAGATACCAGAATGTCAGCCTTGGGGACTCACTCTTTGTCCCAGCCAGGAAACCATGTCTGCCCATGAGGAAGACAGTGCTGCTGCTGCTGGAAGTGCACCAGGTCTCATTCAGTGCTGGCCTTACCTGCCTGTTACACTCCATTGCATGCAAATAAGCATCTGTGAGAGAAGGCAGTGAGTAGAAGGGGTAGAGGACAGCCTGAGATTTGCAGAGAGCTCTCTTCTCCCCTCCCTGTTCCCTTCCCCTTGCCCTTCCCTCATTCTCTGGCTGCAGATGTTTCAAAGCCATCCTCATTGCACTGTTCTCCAGTTGGTCACATTTTTGTTGACTGGCCTTTTTTTCTTTCCAGGAACACATATGTTTGCTTTCCCTCCAACTCTGTCACTTTTTATTAAATCAAACAAAATTTAGGGTAGCAAACACCTCTTTCAAAATACTTCCAGTAATTTGATATGATACTGTCTGAGAAATGCTGAAGCCATTCCAGGGCTCCAAGAGAGCAGACTGTGGTGGTGTCAAGGAGAGTTTTACAGCACATGCAGCTGGGCCCACAGCTCCTGTTACAGCCTGTCAAGGCTGGTCTGCTCCAGCCCCACGCTGCTCGTTACCGGTGACGGACCGTTTGGGTGCTTGAACAGGACTAGGAAGTGAAGAGGCTGGTGCTGTGTTTCAGGGTATGGCACAAGGCGTGCACATCATGCAGTTGCTTGCCCAGCCTGGCTTCCTGATAATCCTTATCCCATTCAAGCGATCTCATCTCAGCTTGCGCGCAGTATTTTATGTATTTGAAGCACTAATATGGGCCAGACAGTGGCTACCCATGTAAACAACCCCACAGCGTCCTTGGCAAAGGTGTGAGTCTGTGTGGTCCAGCTGACTTCGGTGGAATATGGCTTATTAACGTCACTGAAAGTACTGGAGTCCTTGGGAAGACCGTGGGTTTGACTTCAGTGCTGGGGAACGGGGACAAGGAGGGCTGTACTTGTGGTTTCAGGGAAAAGGAAGCACCTCCTGACTGCAGTGGGAATTGTGAGTGCTCAGCCCTTCTGAAAACCAGACCTGGTGTCTGGCTCAGCACACACACGGATACAGCACTGGGTCCTGCTCCGTGGGACACCGCACTCACCTTTGACACGGCTGATGAGAGCCAACATATTTAATATCAGAGAGAAAATTGCATTGACAAGAGAGACCACTCTGTAGCACACGACAAACTATGCAGGAGTGAAGGCAGCAGGCGAGTGGCTGTCAGACTCACGCAGAGCCCAAGGGATGGACTCCTCCTTTACACTTACCTACAACGGGGCTTCAGCGACTACCTGTATTAGCTCAACTGGCCCTGCCTCGGACCTCGAGCCCTGGGCAATTTCCCTACTCGCTTGCTTGCTTCCAAAGCCAGTTCTGGCAGTAGGAAATCACAAAAGCTGTTTCAGATACTTATGGACACATCTGAAATAACCATGATTACTTCAGTGGATGAAATGAGCTAGAAAATGGGCTGGAAGGATGAAAACAGGAAAGGGTTTGTTTTAAAAAATGTGTGCTTCTGGAAGAGGGAATAGGCAGGAGATCGAGCTGTGCTGCAGCCGGACTGCTCCTGACATTCCACAAGACGAAAGGAGACCTGTACAACACATATGTGGAGCCCCTGCTCTGCACTGTTTTGTGTGAAAAAGCTCAGGTGTTGCCCAAGATCAGATGTGAGGTATTGTTTGAGACATGTGACTGCCAGAACAGAGAGGAAAGATTAAGTTTTCATATTAACAGTTCTTGGCAAGCTCCATATTTTTAGCTTTTCATAGTTTGCAGAGGTGCAAACAAAGGTGAGGCAAACAAAAGGTGAAAAATATTCAATTCATCCTGTAAACAGTGAGTTCAGGGACACCCATTATTAACTGAGTCAAGTGCAGAGCTCGGGATCCAACCCTGGGCAGGAATGCTCTCTTCTTAGACTTGTCTTCTTTGGATCTTTGAAAAGAAGAAGAATGCTTTCTGCATTTGAAAGCAGCAAGTGGGATCGAGCGAATGCAAGGACAATTTAGTGAATCTCTGCTTTCCTGTCAAATTGAGCATAAGACCTGAGTTTGTACATAACATAACTGAAAGGCACTCGCTTTCCAGGAAACAGTCCATACATTTCCTTGTGCTCCACACCCTGTATATAATGCCCGCAGTAGAGAACCCCCTTTTCAATGCCAAAGGAGACATATGCCAAAGAAAAGCTGTAAAAAATCATTGCTACCTGCTGCATCTTTCTTAACCTTGCACCATTGCAGCACTGGGGCAATTTCCACGACTGTGACATTCCTTCAGAGAGATCATGTTCACTAGGATTAAAAAAGAGTCTTTTTTATACAGATCATACTTTGAATCAGCAAAATTATTGTCTAGGTCAAAAATTTATCAGCACTTACTAAGCATCTCTCTGTGGATTGTCTCATTACTCACATGTAATAATGAGTTTATAAATACCACATCATCCTGGACTGGATATCTAAACCTTGTTGCTTCAGAGCACAAATCACTCTCCTGCTGCAGGGAGTCAGAGAGCAGCGTGCACTGAGCACAGAGCATTTTGCACTTTTCTCTCTAACAGCTGCTGCTGGTGACAGAGGGAAGCCGGACCCCGGGGCAGACAGAGCACTTGGCTCATCGGTCACACCAGTCCCTGTGCTCCTGGACCCATTCCTGCCAGGCTGATATTTTATCTCTTGTGGTGAGTCGTGCTGCTTCTCAAACTTTGTGCTTCTGTGCTTGGTGTTTTTGAGTATGCCCCTAGTACTAGAGGATCAGGGAAGGATTCTGCTGCGGTGCAAGCTCCAGCACGCTGCCGGCCTTGTGGAAAGAAAACAAGGTGCACACGTTCCTAATCAATTATGTATCACGTGAGGTAGATTTGTGTAAAAAGAAACTCATCAACTGACTTCCAAGATGAGAACTTATTTCAGGTTCTCTGAGAGGTTCCCAAACCCTCTGCTTAGACGGGGCTCTTTGGTGCTTTGGGGAAGCGATGATACCACACGCTTCAGCAACACTTCATGTTGCTGTTGTGACATCCAGCAACACCAGAGCTATGGTTTGAAAGTCACAGGTGCAAACTGACGGGGATTTCAAACCTTTGTGAGCAAAATACTTTTTCCTCTCCTAGCCTTGATACATGAGTCAAATTCCAGCCTTCAAAAGCAAAAGGTATCAACAAACAGAAACTGCTCTAGGCACAGGGGAAGCAGCTTTGCTGGAGAACAGCGTATTTCAGCATAGTGATTTAGGGAATCTCGCGATGTACAACTTGTGAACTCTGGCTGAGGCTGCAGAACTGCTGCATGAATGTTTCAAGGTATGCTGTTTCCACATGTCACATACCTTTCAGATCAAGCATATCCTTTAAGTGAGAACAGGACCCACTAATATGGGAATAAAGGAAGGTTGCAGCCTAGCCAATGTCTCAGATGATTCTGTGTGAGAGCTGGTGGGGCTGCAGAGCCAGATAGGATGTAATGCTGGGGCTTAAAAGCAGAAGAGTCTGAGAAGTTAAGGAAGAATTCATACTCCCCTGCACAGAGAAAGTGTGGTAAGGAACATAGAAAAGAGCTCACGCTTTCATCTGATGGAGAAGGTGTGTCCTTTATCACTCTAGGACCTGCCACATTAAAGGATAACATTTGCATAGGAGAGGAAGAGAGAACTAAAGACACTTTGCCATCCTTTGGAATGAAGAGCTATTTTCTGCTGTCTCCAAACACAATTCCTCAAGCATACCTCTTGATGGCTTTCAACAAGCCATGGAGTTATTTTACACACTTAAAAAGCATTCCTGAAAACCACTCTTCAGTTGCACACACCGTTTTTGAGTTGATTTAGTTTCTGCAGGCTTGTGATAGGCTGCCCTGGGCAGACAGAGCTTCAAGTAGCAGGATGTTGAAGAAGCAGACTAGTTTCTGTGAAGGAAACACAGTCCTTGAAGTACTTCAGTTCTGAAAGCCTCTCCTATCCAGTGGTAAGTACTGCTGGGAGTAATCAGCAAAGCTAAATAGCATGTACTCAGAGGAAAGATTTTGTCTGAGTTTCCACATGTCTGTGTAAATCCAGATCTAACCGATAACAGAAGATGAACATACTAAATGGAGCTCCCCAGATGCAAATGGCACCAATACAATACAGGTGTTCCCAGCACAGGCGACACACAAAATGACAGTGAGCACAGACATCCAGGGCTCTTTGGAGAGCTCCTTTCCAGAAAACTGGCCTGTCTGATTTCTGTTATGGGAAGGAAACCAGGTGGCAAGGGTTCAACTGGTCACTAGAGAGTTGCAGGGAATGGCCACTATGCAAAGGCAAAATGTCTCTGCAGCATGCAGGAAGGCAGCCAGGGGGGATTCAGCTGGGGATGCCAGCGCTGGGAATCGGCACGTCACAGGGACTGCCCTGACTCTGCCAGAGATGTGTCATGTACGGCTCCGTGGTGAAGAGTCATCTCTGACTGTCTTCTCACAGGAGCTGCAGCTCTGACTTTAGCGTTAAGCCAGTTCTTTGTGTACTGCAAACTGCAGCGCAGAGCTCAGCAAGGCCAGAAACCCAGCCCAAAGAGCTGGGTAAGTACGGGGGGCGAAGCACTGACCGTACCGATAGTCACAGCAGCGGCCCTGCACGCAGGGCCAGAGCGGGGCTGCTTCAATCCTGTCACTTAGTCTGCTTAGGCACCGCCGTGACTGCAGCGTAGACAAGCCCCATTAGAAATAATGCATAAAGGTTAATGAAATACTTGTAGCTATTTTAATAAGTGATTAATCTTTTATTACATACTGTTACACAGTCCAGCAGAGCAATAGATTGCTTTTAATTGTAGCTTATCATTATCTATGGTAACTTCCACTGATGTGCTGGTAACCATTTTGGACACATGCTGCTAATATATATGTAACAGGCCAACAACTTCAATTCATTATTTATTAATGCCTTTTAAGCTGTGTAAAACTGGTGCCATAACATGAAGCGTAATCAGGGCAGGTCTGCAAAGTATCTGTGATAGTGCAGGACTGGCTGGGAATGCCCGGAAGGGAAGCTGTGCCTAGCAGGAGCTCACACAGCTGCCTGCAAGGGGAGCGTAAGCAGGGGGACTGTGGGTTTTGCAGCACTTCAGGAAATGGGGAACGCTGCCCCATGCTTGTGTGGGAAATGCACAGCTCAGCGCGTCTCTCCCCAAATGACTTCATGAATGAACAGCTAAACTGGGTCAGCCCTAACAGAGGGCGGCCTAACTTTAAGCTCTGCCCTAGGCATCTGCCTTTGGCCACTGATGGGGACAGGACGCTGGCTTGATGAATCTCTGGTCAGAGCCAACAGAGCTCTGTACCTGGACCAAACCTTGCCAGCTCAACAAGTGAGTGTCTGTCTCGGCATTTTGACAGCACTAATCCTCTGAGTGCCCTGCCCAGTGTCTGTGTGACTGCCTGCTGCGTATTTCCAACCGAAATGGCAGTTCAAGGATGTGTGATACAGAAGGAGTCCATCTGTCAGCAGATAACTTAGGGACTCTCCCTTATGCTCGCGGTTGGATGCAGGCTCCCACCCTTCTGCTTTCAGTGGTGCCTATGATTTGCCTGGCAGCCCCTTTGGGTTTCAAATGTAGACCAGAGATGAGGATTTACGCACATCCTCAGGTTTGTGTGGCTGCTCTTGCAGTGCTGCTATGCGTGTTCGTTTTTTGGGTGTCTGTGCACAGAGAGCAGGTCTTCTCATTGTTAACTCTGATTAAGTAAAAGCTGGTGAAGAAACCTCTGAGCATGACTCACTATCTCACTCTCTGGGTCTTGAAGTCACTTCTTAGAAAACGAAATGAGGAGATACTGTTGCATCCCTCTGATAATTGTCTGCAAAGAGGGTGATGTGAGTAATGATCTAATTTTGTCATCTTGTGGTTTGAAGAAGCTTCAGGACTGGTTGCAGATCTGTAATTAGTGTACGGCTGGCAAAGGGTATCTGACGCAGCCCTTACCAGTTCTGAGGCAATATGGAAAACAGAGAATATGAAGGGGAAACTCAGCTCAGCATGCTCACTGATTCATCAGGCAAATGCTGGTGTGTTCTCGGGGCTGATTAGCAATCCGGTTACTCTGTGATCTCACCGGGCCACAATAAAACCGAAGGTGGTCATTAGCTCTTAGGAAAACTCCCGGTGAAGTGTTGCTCTGAGCAGATCCTCTCCCTGGATCGGCCTGTAGATACATGGACAGCTGAGGCTGGTGGTGACTCCACTTACCCAGTTACCATCCAACTCATCCACCTGGCTGCATGGGCTGGAACTTGCCACATGATCTTTACAAGCATTGAAGAAATGACACAGAGGGCAGGATTCGTGTCCATTTATCCCTTAGAAGGACTTTTAAGTGTTTGTTCCAAGCCCAGCTCGTGCTGCTTTGCAAATCCAAGGGGTTGTGGGGCTGCGGATTCCCATGGAGTGGCTAGTCCTTGCTGTGTTGAGAGCCTGTCTGTTTTAACAGCAAAATTTTTATTGATCTAGCTACAACAGTAGACAAAAAGAATGAACAGGGTGTTTGCTTTGTTGCCACTATCCTGAGGAACACAGACATGATTCCGCTATTAAAAAAAGGTTTGGAAGGACACTTACCCTGGGGCAAATGTCCTGCCTTCAGTCCAATGCCTCAGGATGCTGAGCTGGGGCAGGTGGAGACAGCAGAGTGAGGAACTGGGACGCTGGAACCTCTAAAACCAAATTACAGGTCTGCCTTAAGAGTAGCCTTACAAACACATTCCTTTTCCTTCAGACTGATCCCAGATCAAACAACCCTTGTGCTTCTGGACCAGTCCGATGAGTGGATTGGTTACTAATCCCATTTTAGCTGGTTTTTTTCCTTATGTCCTTCTGCAGTTTACTGCTTTTGAGGACCCATAGACCGATGTGGTGCTAAAAACAAGAGCAACCCCTTACATGGCAAGAATGGCAAGAAAAGGATCTCCTTTTGTTCCAGAGCTGGGAGAAAGCAGCTCCAGTTCAGCAGACAAAGGGTTCTCTGGGTCTAGGAGAATAAAGTGCAAATCAAGTTTTTGTTGTTTCAGAATCAGTGACCCAGTTCTAGACCTTGTCTGAGCATCTTCTGAGTCCTGAGATTGTCCTAGGAAGCCTTTTCTGTTAAGCCTGGGTCCCATCAAGCAGTTTTCAGTTTCCCCAAGCATCTTTGCTTAATGTTTCATTAAAAATCTGTGGATAGGACTCATTTTCATGCTGGAAGGTGCAAGATGGAGGACAAAAACCGGAAGCATGCGCAGAGAAAATGTGCTCTCAAACATGCACCTTCCACTTTTCTCAGTTGGGCCTCGGGATTTAGGTGCAGATGAGAAGCACCATGGCCTCACCACCCCCTCCAAGTAACATTAAGTATCAATAATGGAAGTGCTTACAGATACCCTGTACAATTCAACCCTTATCTTTTATTTATAGCTGACAAAGCTCAGAGAAGGAAAAAATATCATCATACTTTAAATAATAGAAGGTAGAGGTATTAAAACTACCCAGGCAGTTACAGTAGTTGCAGAAATGTCTCCCAGCAGACCTGAGTGTGCATACACCGACTGCATTTTTAATTTTTAAAACATATTTCTTTCAAAATTATTCAGCAATACAAGAAAGCCACTTTTATGGGGTGATAAATTACCGTAATAAAGTGTCTTTCGTCCAAGCATACAGAAGGAACGCCACTGCAGGCAGCAAAGGCAGGCGTTAGCCCCCAGAGAGACAAGACCCATAAGCAGAGGAGCATGTTGATTTGTCTCACACGATTTTAATTATTTTTAGAGCATCCTCTCTGGTTTTTAACTGCAATTTTGCTTTCAGTTAAGATTTATATGAGGGTTTGATTTCTCTGTGAGTTTTGAATGCAGTATTAGACCTTTGCACTGGTTCTGGAGAGCTCTGCTGCCCCTTCCCTGCAGCCCAAGCTAGATGACACTGTACCTCTCATTTACGTGCAATTAGAAATACTTTGATAAGATTTATATTCCTTTGAAACTTTAGAAACTTCCTGCAAGTATTAACTGAACAAGGAATCATGAGTGATAATTAGGGGTCTGATCCAGCTCCCTTCAGGGCCAGTGTGTTTTTATCACAGCTACATCCATCATTTTAGCAGCCCGGTGTATGATTGCACATGCAAATGGAGTCACTCGGTTCTCGGTGGACTAAGCGCCGGTGGACACAGGGCTGTTTCCTTGTCCCTCTGGACAGCACTGTCACACTTTCACCCTTTGCTTCTCTGTTAATCATCAGTGGTGTTGTTTTGTAAACCCAAGCAGATTATCTTTAACCCCAGTCCTATATATACCTATATCCCTGTTCCGCACGTAATTCTTGCCCCCAAAGCTATGGTGTTTGAACTTCAGAGAATAAAGTACATTTAATTGGACCTATTATTTTCTTGCAAAGGCAAAGCCTTTCAGATCAGGCTTCAGCCTCTCTGTGCCAATGAAAATACACGTGCCTAATTATTTCCATTTTTCAAAGAACCTCAAAGGCAGCTGATGAAAGGAACCTTTTGCAAAAGCTCACAGCAAACAGAGTGAAGTCACCTAATGTGCAGAGAGAGAAAGCAGTGATCTCCTCCCGTGTGCATGGGGCCAGCGACGCTCGGCGTTGCCTTGAAAGAGGGTGTCTCACTGTCACTCTGGAAAAGAAGAACATTGTTGGGAAATGGTTGAATTCATGTCACCAATGAGTTTTGGGGGAGTTTAGGGCTTTTAGGGCATCAAGCCTTTTGGAATATGGCAAAACGTTTTACCCTGCAGCTGATGCCTGTATTCACAGGAGGCCCAGCCCATTGCTCTGATTATTCAGGTGTGTTTCTTCCTCAATTTGAGAATAATTCTTTTTTTAATTGCGATTTTTATACTCACATCTTTGGCTTCACTGACAAAGTACTTTTCCTTCTCTGGGTGTCATATACATATTGAGTAAGAATTTCCTGTTGACCTGAAAAGCTCGCGGTCTTAATGAGCAGTTCTGCTTATTATCAGCAGAAGGTCAGTCCAAGTGCTGTAGTGCAGAGTTCCTCTCTCTTCTCCCACTGCTGCCCACTGCAGCCCAGCAGCTCCAGAACACCCTCTCAAGGGAGTTTGAGAGTCTGTTAGCATCGGTTAGCCTCTCGCATGTGTGTGAGCTGAGGCTCCTTTCTTTTCTGTTTGGGTGCCAAGTGCCTTTATTTGAAGAGTAACACGGGTTTCTTCCGTTTAATAGTGGATGAAAACCATTCCCTATTCTTTTTGTCTCCTGCTTTTTACATACTCATGTCTTCTGCAGGCCTGGCAGCCCTGCTCTGCATTCTTAGCTGTGGCTAATGGGTGATGCTTTCACCAGGACACGTCACAAACCCCTTCTCTGTTCTCATGGGCTGGCGCCTGAAGTGGATGCGGGCTCGGACACTCACACGAGCGCTGATGGACAGGCAGGGCGAGGAGCCCTCTCTCTGCCCTCCCGCCTTACGCAGTTGAGCCATGGCTTTATCGCCGTGATGCTCTGTAACAGCGCTGTCACTGATCACTGAGCTGGGAAATCGGAGAGCAGGCTGACAAGGCACTGCCGGATCTCGGGGGGAGTCAGACGGCCTGCCAGGTCAGGGAGCTCTGTACGCAGTGGCCACAACCACCTTTGCATCAGCGTCTGTCACTGAAAATCACCTCCTGCCAAGTGAGTGCTTTCCCCATTGCACACAGGGGAGGAGAACAGCCCTCTGCCTCCTGCAGCTCGTGTAAGACCCTTCTCCAGCCCTAGCACCAGGCTTGCCTTTGCATGGGGCAGCTGGAGACCTTTCTCCACCTCTCCCAGCAATGACAGCGTACCCCCTGCCAGGAGGATGGCGAGGGAATCTGATACCACAAAGCTCTGGACGGCTGCCCAGCTCAGGAGAAGGGAGCAGGTGGGAACTCGTGGCCTCTTGCATCTTTTCATACAAAGCAGAGGAGGACCAGTGTCCTGTTCAGACCTCTGCAAACACCAGCGTGCTCCACTTGGCTTCTGCTCTGTTACCTGTAGCTGCTCCATCCATCTCTTTTGCTGTCAATGGAAGATGGATGCAGTCTGGAAGCTTTTGTCCTCCATCCTTCAAGGATAGTATTTATTATGAATTTATTAGCCTCAGAGGAGTTGGTTTAGGCCCTGGACAAAGAGATTTGTAACAAAAGAACACACTTGAATTGAAACAAAGACTGAACTCAGATAAAAACTATTCTGGAATTTTTGGTCAGCCTGCAATCATTTGTTCAACTTTTATTGGCTTTGTCCTGACTATCAGAGGACTTTTCTTCATCTGGACTTAAGCCCAGCTGGACTTAAGCACATGCTTAAAGCTAAATATGAGTTAAATTACTGTGCTGAATCAGGGCTTTTCTCCTTTCTGAGTTATTTTGCTGTGAATGCATTTTTGGTGCACATGAATATAAACTGAAGCTGTTATGCTAATAAAGTTGAATCTCCTGATTTTAATATTCTACATTTCTTTTCATTCTACATGGAGACGGTGATGACTTCTTTTGTATCTGAGATTTACATGCAGTCCCATATTTTAACAGTGACACATAATTTACATGTGATTAGATCAAAGTATTTACTTCCACGAGTTTTAAAACAACAAAATCTGATATTGAATATGCCTATTTTCCACACCTTTTAAGTGAATACAGAATAGAAATAGCAGCTTGAAGCAGCAGAAATTTCAAGAGATCTGAGTTTAAGAGAGAGGTTTCACTGCACTATCCTTCTTTCAACTGCTACTGTCATGGCTGGGGAGTGAAAGTGGCAATGTTTTTAGAAATGTTTCATGAAATATTTTATAAGTGCAGTTTAAATTACTTTTTAAGTTGGATAATCTGCCAAAGCTTTACATTGTTAACAGAAAAGGAGAAATTACTTCAGAACTGACTGGTGTGCTCAGGAGATGGGGAAGCAATTCCTGCTGTGAATTCACTGTGCTTCACACCGAGTGTGCTCCAGCATCTCTGAGCTGTGCCAGGAAGCAAGGAAGCATCTCTACCTGCAAGAGAGAAGCGTGTTTTCTGAGTTGCATGGGAAATGCGCGTACATCTGCACGGAAGTGAACCCAGACAACTCCTCATTCCTTTGGCAGAAGTTATTCCTTCAGAGCTAAGCCTGCTTTCCAGGGTCTGCCGTTGCTGGGTGCTGTGGAACGTGTACCTTCACCGCCGGCACTTCGAGTGCTCATAGTAACATTGCTGGTCCCCTGGCCTGCGGAGCGTGGCTACGGTCACGAGGGTTTTATTCTGTAGACCTTAGCTGATCGGTAGGATTTGTCTGAGTAGTCTCAGGCCCTTGCAGAAGAAATCCCTCCTAGCTTAGACACAGCTCCGTGTGTGTGAACACAGGCAGGACGCTGTATCCCGGGCACGGCGTGTTGTGCAGACCTGAGCTGTTCCAGGCTGGGCTGTAATTGACTTTGAACACTGAGCGAGACCTAATTCGTCTGTCTCACAATTCCTCTCCTAACACAAAGGAATCATCTCTCTCCACTCTCTGCCCAGGCACAAGGAGCAGATAATTAATTCTCCAGGGTAGGGATGAGGCTCTGGGGAGGTTCCAGAGGCAGAGTCCTGCCCTTGGAGAAGCAGGAACATCTGCGCTGGCCCTCCTGGTGGGGATTTTTTTTTCAGCTTACCCAGATAATAAGATCCTTTCTCCTCTTAACCTCTTACATAGAGTGCAATTAGGGGTAAACAGAGCCGGCTGCTCTGTAAAAAAGATGTGTCCTTAACCTGGCAAGAACAGCTTCTTAATTATTGAGCCAGCAGTGGGGAGAGTGTTCTGAGTCTGTGTGAGCCAGGTGAGCAGGAGGGCCTGCGAGACTCACCTGGCTCACTGTAAATGCCACACGGTGCTTTGATGAGATTTCCTCTGCTGAACCGGCTCTGTGAAGCAACAAGCTCACCGAGATTAGTCCTGGCCAGAGTACAGCACCCATCCCTCCAGACCTGCTCCCAGAGACCATTAGTGATGTCCATGCTGGTCCCAGCAGCCTGCTGCAGGGTCACACGCGGGTGGCTGCCTGTGAGCATGTTCCACCGTGTGTGTGCATGGTCATGCTGCTTTACCAAATCCAGTAGTCTCTGTGGTGCTCTCGTGGGAGCAGACACAGTTAAATGGATCACAGGACACTTTCCACCTCTATTATCTGATTTCCCCTGAATGCATTTGTTCAGTCTCTGCTACGCTGTTGTTTGGTGACAGCTGTGCTCAGTGAACCATTTTCTAAAAGCAGAGTGCATCCAGTTAACCACTTACCCTGGTACAGCGTCAGCAAGAGTTTATCTGGGAAGCTCCCCCCGCCTCTGTGGGAATGACGACGGGAGCAAGAGGGAAGACTGGTGCTGAGGGATCAGATGGACTTTGCAGCAACATCTTTCCAGTCCTGTGGTCCTGGGGCTTTTCTTTGCAGGCTTTTTGTGAGTTTTCTTTTTTCCCACAGGCAAATGGCAGACAAGATAAGCTGCTGTTGCAGCAGATGACTTACATAAATGTTAATGAGCATCTAATGTGTACATCACTTTCTTGCAAAAGGTGATCAAAGGTAGGAGAGTTTTGACAGGCCTCATTCCAAGGAGCAAAGTGAGCCAATCTCAGCCCAGGGGCCAGAGCTTAACACTGGAAATGGTGACTCCAAAAGCAGCTTGTGTCCTGACTATTTACCTCTTTCAGGCACCCTTTTTAATCTCTGCTTCAGCTGCCTTTCAAGTGAGCAGGGGTTTTTTTCCCCATGAAAGAAATATTACTCTCTCCAGCTCATTTTTACAGTGTGTGGCTTTTACCACAGCATCAGCCAATTCCCATCTCACGCTGCACCTCGGACCTGCCTGGACACCGTGAGGAGAAGCAGCACGTGGGCAGGCCTGGAGACACGCGTGCCGCTGCCCATGTAAGCCTTTCCCTCCTGGGCAAGTTGGGTGGCTGAAATGAAGCCCTTTGTGGGCAGACAGAGCACAGGTATGACATGGGACACATCCCTGCTTTTTCTGAGGTAGTGGAGGTGTCTTCAGCACAGCATCCAGCTGTTCCCACTGACAGTCACTGGTTTGTTGTGGGTAGTGTCAGCAGGGCCAAGGACTAGTGGGGCTTTAGCTGCTGAGCTCCTCCAGCTCTTCTGGCACTTTGCAGGGCAAGGTTAATGCCTGACTTGGCTTCTCTAAACCCTCCTGGTGCCCTGTCTGCTCTGCCTGACTCCTCCCCATCCTGCTAGGCTGCAACCTGCTTGAGACGTGCTTTCTGGTTACTGGTTTGACACCCATCTTATGAGTATCTTCTTTATTCATCAGTATAGCTGAGACTTCCCCTCACTCACCCTGTGGTAAACCCCAGAGCTTGTGGGCTTAATTTGATGGCATTTCGGTTTAGGGCTCCAACCTCCATGCTGAGCTGCTCCAGTGTTGATAAACGCTATTGAACTGATGTCTGTAAAGGCTTTACAGCTCCTTCCAT
This sequence comes from Coracias cyanogaster, assembly GCA_033124195.1. Classification (NCBI taxonomy): domain Eukaryota; kingdom Metazoa; phylum Chordata; class Aves; order Coraciiformes; family Coraciidae; genus Coracias; species Coracias cyanogaster. The sequence goes on along the minus strand of JAVSBS010024950.1, from coordinate 1,685 downwards.
TAGCTGGAAGCAGGGCTTTTCCTCCCGATTTGCAGAGTCCTGAGCCCTGGAAGAAATGGGGACGAGGGTAACGCACTGGACCCTGGCTGGGAGCGCCCGAGCCCTGCCTGTCCCGCCGGACCCGCCAGACGCTGGGCGGGAGGCCCTGAGTCACCCCGGCTGGTGCGGATGATTAGAGGGACACGAATGATTTAAACATCCTATTTCCCATTTCAAGACGTCCATGACCCTGTAAGGCAAGATCTGGGAGATTAATTATTGCAAATACTGATGTCAGCAAATTATGCCTCTTTCTTTGTTGTCCCTGATCAGATCATGATAATTACATTTACGCTTTGAAATGACTGAGGTAGTAATGAGGAGTTCTTGGTCTGCAGTTTGTTTGTGACAGGAAACTGCCAGCGTGTACAACTGAAGTTTGCCTTGCTCTGGTTTGACACGCGGTGCACATGATAACATTTTGCCTCCCAAACTGGGTAAGTGTAACTCGTGGCATCAGGTGCAAAAGCTGGTTTATGAGCCTGTAATTCCCTTTGTGGAACATTCTTTCAGAACGGGTTAAGATTTGCTGGCTTGTGATGATTCCTACCAGTAAACTGGCATTCCAGGGGTGTTCACGGCAGGCTGATGTCAGAGAACATCTTATCCCACAGCCTCTGCATGGCTTGAAAACCTTTCTCTATAATGAAAAAATAAAGTGAAAAATTTGAAGCATTAAGCCTTTTTCTTAAAAGAAATACTTGGAGCATTTCCACTGAAAACATTCCCTAAGAAAAATGAGTATTTTCTTTCCAGCCCTCTGATAAGCACATTTTGCATGGACAATACTTCTCATTTCCTGCTTACTTTATGACCAGTCCCGTGTCTGACTCATTCCTGGCCATACCACCTGGCCACTAGTTCCTGGTAAGAAAACAGACCAATAGATGTGGGAGCGACCAATTTTTCTCTTGAGAGGCCATGGGTCTCATGTCCTTTTCTGCAGTTGTATTTCCACTGCTTTATATTGCGACATAAATAGCCATGAAGAGCACTGCTCTCCCAGAGGCTGACAGCCGGCTCTGAAGGGACAAGTTTACTGTTTCTCCTCAGGTAGTTGAGCAGATACCCTCCAGCTGGAGCAAGGAAGAGGATAAAGGGGTATGCGTGAGCACGGGCATTTCGGTCATCTCTGCTGCTGGGTCTGAGATTGCATTCTGGCAGGAGAACAGGAATGTATGACTAAAGAGAAGGAAGTTGTATCTGATAAAAGGCCAGGCCTGGGAAGAGAAGGCGATGTTTCATTATTCTGCTCTTTCTTAGCTCTTTCCATGCTCCCTGGGTATGTATCACCTGCCAGTGCCACAGCACAGCTTCCAACACTGCTGTCGCAGCTTAGCAGCTCCTCGGGTATGCTGTGTGCTCGCTTAGCTCTGCTTCGGAACGAAGCTGCGCGGGGAGCGGGTGCAGACCCAGATCCAGCGCTGCTCTGCAGCTGATGGGGTGATGCGTTCTCCAAGGGGAGCTGCGTGGCCAGGCTGGGAGCGTGGCAGGAACAGCACGGTGGCAGGCCCTGCTGGCGGCGAGGACAGCAGAGAACTGCCCCACAGGCTCTGCAGCCTTGTCTGGAGCAGCAGCACGGTGGCCTGGTGCAACCCAGTCATCTGGCTCCACCACACACCAGTCCTGACCCTCTTCCCTCTTTG